>CACKRE030004902.1:35152-48531 GCA_902602495.3 Ectocarpus sp. CCAP 1310/34 | reverse complement strand
ACTACATGAACACGGTCTTCGCATTCGAAGCAGCAATCACATTTGAACTCGTCGTCTTTGTTGTCTACCGTCCCATGTCTTCATCGACGATCTCGAAGGCCTATATCCCTGGTCCTGAATTTGACCTTAAGCTTTGTTCCTGCATCCATTGGTCCATGTAGGTAGTCCTTGAACCCTATTCCTTCCTTCAACATTCCGTACACTTCTAGACCCTCCTTATCCTTGGATTCTTTCCTCAGATTCTGTTCTTCTCTCTCGGCACAAGCAACAGATATCTTCTCCTTGAACCCCTGTAGACCCTCCGTTTCCAGCGTTTCATCTTCGTCGATGTCGAGCCCCTTCCATACGTCCTCTACAACCTTGACCCATTCCGTGGGTTGTCTACCCCTCTTTTTGTTTGCCCACTTCGCCTCCCATACAATTCTCGGCAACCTCTCCTCTCCCATCCCGCACATGCGATACTGCCATGTCAGTTTCCTCGCGTCTCTTCCCGATCGTGGGGATTGGTTCCCCAATTCTGCCCTCACGGCTGCATTACTTGTGCGCCTGGAGCATCCTAGGATGGTTTTCGCTGCTTTCATCTGCGCCGCCTCGAGTTCTTTCATTACCTTCTTATTTCCTTCCCACACCTTTCCGGCCTACTCTAGCGGCGGTACGATTACGCTCTTCAAAACCGTCAATTTGATGCGTGTATCGAGGTGCCGGTTTGCGAGTATTGGATGCAGCTTCCCTGCTCGTGATTTGCCCTTTTCCGCTACCTTGGACATGTGTGCATTCCACGAGCAGTCTTTTGCGATCTCTACTCCGAGGTATGTGTACTGGTCCACTACTGCAATCTCCTCGATCCCCCACTTCCATCTATGTTCTACTGGTTCCTCCTTGTTCTCGTTGCATACCATGACGGCACTCTTCTTAACGTTGGCAGACAATCTCCACTTATCAGTAAACTTCTTCGCCGCGTCAATTTGCAGTTGCAGTCCCTCAGGGGTGTCCGACATACCGACAAAATCATCCGCAAACAGCATTCCTGAAACCGACGTTTCCGTGTCCCCTACTTTTACTCCCTTCCGGACTGCCTCTACGACTTCCAACAGATCGTTGATGAACACCGGGAACAATGTTGGGGACAGCGTGCAACCTTGTGGGACCCCCTGCTCAATGTCGAAGAATTTAGACAGTTCTCCGTCTAACATGACCGCGCTTTTCGTACACTCTGTCATCTTTTTCAGCACTGTCCACATTTTCCCCTTGATTCTGTATTTGGACAGGGGGGGGGGGGGCGATAAGGTCGTGTGAACGTTCGACCGCATGCGTGAGTGCGTGCGGGATTACCAGAGGGAAGAGAGGTTGTGATGTCATGGTTTTTCGTCGAAGGCAACGCAAAAGGGTGCCGCCGCGCTCACGCACAACGCTGGGTGACGAAGCCAGTGATCCTCTCTCCCGAAGCTTGGTCGAAAAGTCGCCCAAACACATGCGCTGGAGCGGAGCATTTTCTGCACGCCCGCTCGTTGACTGGTTGGCAGCCGCAGCATCAACAAGCGCGCAAGCAACCCGGGCAAATGTACAACCACACAGCAAAGGTCCTACTTCTATATACTATTTAGTCGTTCTTGCGGGAAAAATCCCGTTCGCGTCCATCAGGATCGATCCAAACCCTACCAACGAGCCCGGACTACAACCCCGCTTTTATCCATCACTCCGCACGCGCGAGCAAAACCAACCCCAAGCCAGGCGGGTGCGCAAACCTTGGTGGCAAAAAAGTGCTGCCCCTTCATCGTCGTCTCGCGGTCTCCGCTCGCCACTGTCGTCAGAGGCAAGCCCGCGTTGCCCTCGAGCCTGGCCTGCAATCGGAACTCTTCCAGGATCCTCCTTCCCCACTCCAGGGCCAGGTGGTTGTCCAGCACCTGACCTGAAAGGTCGGCGCTGTGGGCAGAGCCAGGCAGGCAGGCAGGCATGCATGCATGCAGGCCGGAGGGCGAACACCGAGGATTCAACGAACACGTAGGAACGCTTGACACAAGCTGCGGGGGCGTTCAGAAGGGGAAGGGGTGGGGGGTTTCTTGCTTGGAAAAAAATGCACTGCATTGTACAGGAGTGCACCACTACGCCTCCTCTGGTATGCAGAACACGAATACATCTGATGGAAGAAAGCTACACTACCAAAGCCCCGACGTGAAAAGCCCCACGCAAGCTCGAAACCATGCAACGCAAGCACAGGCCCAACTACTATTTAGCTGGGACTCGACAGGGGAGGAGAAACAGCACACACGGAAACTGCCGTGCGGGACCCACACCAACCCACCGCGAAACGATCGATTGTTGGTAGCCGGAGGTGCGCCGAGGTGGGGAGAGACCGAGCACGCATGAACAGCCCGAGGACAACCTCGCAGAAAAATAATCCCTCAGCCGCACCCCAACAACTCGCTCCCAACAGGCCTCGCAAACGCAGACAGAAGCACACGCACCAGTGAAGGATGGTCTTGGTGAGGAACGATCGGTCTTCGGCCTTGTCCACGCTAAAAAGGTGTTCCGCCGGCGGCGACGGCGGTGGCGTCCACATGTTTCTGCCGCGCGTGTTCTTCCGCGCCCCAGAACTACAGCCGGGCAACCCGTTCGCGATTGCTGCGGATTTTGATCGCTTCTTCGCCGGGGAGTCGACGTCATCGCCACCGCCACCGCCGGGTGGGAAACAGCTAGCCCGCGTAGTTCTCAGCCCCACCGCCCTTCTCGCCTGCGCCGCGTCCCCCCCGCCGAGCGTCTCCATCTTCGCGACGGGAGACAGGCTTCGCCCCGCCCTGTCCTTTCCCTGCCGGGACGCGACACAGCTTGCCGAAGCCCTTCCGCCCGAGCACCCTCTGCCTCGGAAAGCGGCCAGCTTCTTCGCCTTCTGCACGCACTGGAAGACATCCGCGCAGTGCTGCATGTGGCCAGACATGTCCGTGCCGAGGATGGCCTGCACGATGGTCTGGCGTACATCTCGAAACTGGGCGCGCGTCAGCCCTGAGAAGATGTTGTTCGCCCCGCCTTCCTCCAGCAGCACCTGCATATTATTTTTTATTCGTTTGGGCGGGGGGGGCGGGGGGCGGGGGGGTATCGTCGTATAGTAGCACTGCCGAAGAGAGCTCCAAGTCACCCCTCGGTACAAACATGGCGTGTTCGAAACATCGCGCGGCATGGGGGGAAGACGGGAGTATCGAAGAAACGCACGGCATGGGAGAGGACGGAAGAGCCCTGAAACCGACACGAGCAAGCAACGGATGGAAGACCAAACAGCGACAGAGAGAGCCACATCATCACCAACCACGACGGCAAGCAGCCCGCAACACGAACAACGAAGGCGTCACACAAACCCCTTAAGCTTTCCCGTCCGTGCCCCAACGTCCCGGCCATTCGCCGGTGGTAATAGCTCGCCTGGTACGTGACGTACACGTGGTGCCGCTCTAGCACCGAGCTGTCGCCGTGCTGCAACGCCAGGGGCGAGAGGGAGTTCACTTCGTAGGCGTTGTTGTTCCTGGGACGCGCGTGCGAGGGTAGGGTGCAAAGGGACGACTGGACGGTCAAGTGAGGCGTAAAACATTGTGCTACGCATACATCGGAGGGAGACCTTGCGATTGCTACACGCACGAGCAAGGCCTGGAGAGCTCGGCTGGGGGGCACCCAAACGACTTGGTTTGGCTCCCCAACGGGATCCAAGCTTACCCTGGATGGTCGATGTCGTGGCAGAACGCCGCGACGAGGAGGGCGAGCTTGTCCAGCGGGCGGAGCAACGAGTTGACTTGCGTAGTCTTCACGATCGTGAAGGACGCGTGGGTGACGCTCACGGCGTGGGTCAGGTTGTGGAAGGAGTTGGGCCGATATCGTCGCTCGACCCCCCTTGCGAAGTTCTGCATTTTCTGTTCAGAAATCTGCACGCACCGCCACAATGGACAACACAACAAACGGGTGGGGGATGGCCAACGGTGAGCACGGTTGATCGAGATGTACCTCAGAAGGCCAATCCCATAGCAAAATAGTTGTCAAGGCCTTTTCGCCAAACACCCTTGTGGTTACAGGTTGGGTTGGGGTTCGACGCGCATAGGGACAGGCAGAGGGGCGCGGCTCGGGGGCGGGGTGGGGGGTTGGGGGGTGGGGGATACTGTTGCGTTTTGCATGCCTTAGCGATTAGACCATTGACCACGCGTCCTCGAGAGGACGGAGCATTGTTCCCAAAGGACCGATCACCGATGGCCAATTGTTCCTTCCTTTTTTGCCATAGGTGGCTCAAAAATGTCTTCCCTAGTCTATCTATCCTATCTGCATCACTGCCTTTTCAAACCACTTCCTATGCCCCATTTACTGCTACCGTCTTCTCTTGTCTATTCCATGCCTCAAACATCTCCATGTATGTTCCTCCTACTTTTCCGATCTCAGTCATGTACACTTCCCGCTCCTTCTTGTACAACGGATGTTCTGCAACTACATGAACCCGGTCTTCGCACCCGGAGCCGCATTCACATTTCAACTTGTCGTCTTCGTCGTCTACGTTCCTAAATCTTCGTCTACGCTCTCCAAGTCCAATGTCCCCGGTCCTGAATTCGACTTTCAACTTTGTCCCTGCATCCATTGGTCCATGAAGGTACTCCTTGAACCCTATCCATTCTTTCAACATTCCGTACACTTCAAGACCCTCCTTATCCTTGGTGTCTTTGGTTGAATTATGTTCTTCTCTCTCCATACCTTCTCCTTGAACCTCTCTAGACCTTTCGCTTCCAGCGTATCACCTTCCTCAATTTCGAACCCCTTCCATACGCCATCTACAACCTTGACCCACTCCGTGGGTTGTCTTGTCTACCCCTCTTTTTGCTTGCCCACTTCGCCTCCCATACAATTCTCGGCAACCTCTCCTATCCCATCCCGCACGTGCGGTTCTTCTATTTTAGCTTCCTTGCGTCTCTTCCCGATCGTAGGAATTGGATCCCCAATTTGTCCTGACGGCTGCAATACTTGTGCGCTTGGAGCATCCTAGGATGATTTTCGCTGCTTTATCTGCGCCGCCTCTTGCTTTTCACTACCTTCTTATTTCCTTCCCACACCTTTCCGGCCTACTCTAGCGGCGGTACGATCACGCTCTCCAAAACCGTCAATTTGATGCGTGCATCGAGGTGCCGGTTTGCGAGAATTGGGTGCAGCTTCCCTGCTCGTGCTTTGCCCTTTTCCGCTTCTTTGGACATGTGTGCATTCCACGAGCAGTTTTTTGCGATCTTACTCCGAGGTTGTATACTGATCCACTACTGCAAGCTCCNGGGGGGGGGGGGGGGGGGGGGGGGGGGGGGGGGGGGGGGGGGGGGGGGGGGGGGGGGGGGGGCGGCGAAGATTTAGCGAGAGGGAGAGAGGGAGACAGACCCTGCAAGCTTATCAAGGCAAAAGCCAAGTTTATCACCTGTTGCTGCAGCGGCCATCTTCGTCTGTACCGGCGGTACAAAGCAGAGGCATCCATGGAAACTCTTCCAGGCACGTAACATGTCGAGAGTAGATCAACGACAACTCAATCTACCCTCTGCCCTACTTTCTCAAGTCAGGATCCGCTTTTGGTCACGGTTCGCCCACCACCCCCTAAAAAAAAATGTTTCAAAGAAACGTACGACTTGCGTTGCCCTTCAAAACCGACCCTGTTTGTGACGGAAGAGGCATGGCGCAAAAGCCCAAGGTATGTAACATTCTGCGCTCGCGTGCATACGAATGCATGGGGTAGACTACGCTAAGCACGGCACGAAAGGGGCAGTTCGTGCCTTTGATTCACCCCCCCCGAAGCGAAGCACGCCAAGAACTACAGCATAACTGCTGCTGCTGCGTGGAAGGGGCTCAAACCACAGAACCTACTAAACAGGTCCGTCAGTACCACACACCTGAAACCTGTCTGTCAGCTCCATATTTCGGAAGAACCGCCCCACCAAGGATAGGAGTTGCTCCGAGCTCAGGTTGAACAGGTTCATGCCAAGGTCCACTAGCTCCGACTCCTCCTGCGTGCTCTCCGCGCTGATCGGCCGATCAACGCCGGGACCACCCCCGCCGCCGCCGCTACCACCGGCTCCCGAAGGGCACCCCTCCCCCTCGCCGGACGCCGCCCCCGTCCCAAGAGAGACGGAGCTGTCACTTCCACCCCGCCTTCTAACGCCGTCGCCCTCGCCAGTCTGCCCGACATCCATGCCCGGGGGGGCTTCGGTGTCGGTCATCGAGCGCTGGGGCCGGCGGCGGCAGCGGCGGGGGCAGCCGCCGCCAACGTCCCCACCCCGCGCGGCCGTGTCGTCCCTCTGGCTCGGCGCCCGCTGCTGCTGCTCTCCGGGCACCGCGGCGTCCGCCAGGAACGGCGCCTCGCTGTAGAGCCTCATGATGGTGCTCTCGACGCGGGCGTAGTTGGTCGAGGCTTCGCCGTCGCCGCCGCCGCCGCCGCCGCCGCCGTTCCTCTGGCGGATCAGGGAGCGCTCGGTCATGCCCGAGTACAGGAGAGTCACCTCCGCGGCCTTGTTCCGGAGGAGCAGCTCTATTCGCGCGCAAAGGCCCACCAGCGCGATCTCGTCGTGCTCGTTGAAGACGCCATTGCCCCGCTTGTTGATAACTTCCAGCACGGCCAGGGGTCTCGCCGGCATCTTCGAGGATCGGCGGCGGCGCGGGTTTGGCTGCGGCGGTGGCGGCGCCCTCCCCCCCTCCCACGCGGCCGGCTGCTGCTGCGACACTCCCCGCCGTGTGGGCTGGAAGCCGTCCACGCCCATCGACACTCGGGGATCGGTACCGCCGTCGTCCCTCCGCGGCAGCTCGGCGCTTCCGTCTTGGAGGCTGCCGTTGCTTTCTCGTCGTTCGGGTCCGTCCCCAGCCCCCGCCCACATGCCACCGCGGCTGCCGCCGCCCGCCGCCGGCGAAGCGCACAAGACGACGTGGTCTGGAGGTGGGATTGGCACGCACAATACGCTACACGGCGAGGGAACGCAAGGAGGGGTGACAGGTCATCAGGGAAAAGGAGGCTCGAAAGGCATGATCGGAATAAAGCGAGTATTTCAGAAGGATCCCACCAAAGAGGGAAGAGTCAGAAATTGGTGTTTATTGGAGTTGGAAGGAAGGAGGCCTTTGTATTATATGGCGAAGAGGATATCTGCGTGCTCGTCTATGACGGTCGTAAATCTCGCGATGCTACCTGCCTGCGTTAACGGAGAACACCAACGGGGATACTTCTACGCAGATACTCAACGACGTAAGCGTGGTCGTGCTCTCGACATCATCGCGAGACTTGTCGGGACACAAATCTGAATCTAAACGAGGTGCCGCGAACAAAGAGGCTGGATGAAGTGCTCACGACGGTACGCGAAGAACGACGCTGCCCATGCCACACGTATGCACGCAAAACACGACGCACCCCTTGGTGACAAAGCCGGTCTGCTTGTCCCACCGCCTGTCGAAACGGGGGTCCTCGTAGCTGTCGATCACGTTCACGGTCCTTCCGGTCGCCGCCGCGTGCCCGCACAAGCCTTCCCCGATCTTGATCTTGGCATCATCGAAGTCCACTGACTTGGCCACCCACAGCTCGTCCGCCGCGTCGTCCACGAAGAAGAGGCAAACCCTCTCCGCTTCCGTCATTGTCTGTGCAACACGGACAACCTCCTCGACCATCGCGATCAGGCCCACGTCTCGCGGACTGATGTTGCTCAGCGACAGCAGCGCCTCAGTGGAGCGGTGGCGCACGTACTCCTCGTCACGAGCCAGAGCCTCCGTGAGCAGCGGCACCAGCAGTCTCCCTAACCCGTGCAGGGCTTCCACCGCCGCTGCCGAGAGCACACCGTCCGCGCAGTGGACCTGCAACACCGCTAGCACCCTCTCCGCAGGGCCCGGCGATGGCCTCGCCTCCTCCGTTTCGTCATCTCCGTCCACGTCCTCCAACTGCTCCAACGCGGAGGTTTCTGCTTCCGCTCGCGTAACTCCCACTTCAGTAGGGAGCGCTGAGACCGGCCAGCACACCACGCTGCCGCTGGTGTACTCGGTGCCGTACAAGGCCTTTCCTCGCCGCCGTTGTTGCCGTGTGGAGCAATCCTTGAGTTGCAACTTCCGTCCGGTCATCGCCGCTATGCCTGCGATTCCCTCGCCGATATTACACACCGCCCTCGTATTAAACGCAACCTCATGCTGCCGCTGCTGCTGCTGCTGCTGCTGCTGTTCAAGCTGCTTTTGGCTCTGACTACCGCCGTTGCCATCAGAAAACGAACGGCGATCTCGGCTCGGCGTCCCTTGAGCCCCTTTCGCCTCCCCGTCGCCGCCGCCGCTCCCAGAAGCAGTGGCTGGTGAGAAGTGCAAGAGTTTGTTGAACCAGTGGTCCACGAGCAAGGCGTCCGCGCTTGTCGCCCCCGTCCCTCGCAGCAGCAGGCCCTCCACCCGGCACAGGAGAGCCGCCGGCGAGATGAGAGGCGAGTCCGCCGCGGTCGACTCCAGCAGCTCGATTATCTGCAACGGAGGGTCAACGCGAACCGAACCGGTAGGCACGGTCCGCGACGGTGAGGCAGCGTATTCTACTGCTGTAGGACGGCGAGAGGGATTATTTTGCGATGCGCACGTTAGTTCTCTATACTCTAGGAGAGCTGCAACACCAAACAGGCATCACCGCAGCTGGCACTCAAGTAGCGTGTCACTTGGGGTTTGAAAGGCAGATAACAAGCAAGTGCGTGTTCTGTGAGTTACTTGCCGCCCTCCCCGTTGCGGGGAATATCTGGGTAAGGGAGTTCTGCCTATGCCAAGCCCACACAGCAGTGGGTGCCATCCTGAATCGGTATGCTCTGTGTTGACATACGTATGCATGCAACGGGGATGAAATGACACGATGCACCGAACCATTTGAGAATCCTAATCGTCGCGAATCGTCATGTCGCTTCCGAGTTGATGGTTGATGTGGATGTTGATGACTAGCAATGTTCTCCGAAGCAGTCTCCAACACCAACGCATTGGCGCACACAAAATGACCACCACGCAAGAGCTCGTCGCACGACTGGTTGTTACGCGGAAAGCCTGAACGACGCAAGCAAGCGAGAGAAGGGGGGACACAGGCCCTTCCGGGAAATGCGTAGAGGGAAAAATTATGCGTACCCGCGTAATGTACCCGGAAAATTACTGGCGCATCAATCCTATGAAAGGTTCCTCATTGATTACCACACCTGCTCGACAGTCAACGGCACGACATCAGCACCCATGCTGCTTCTTTTCCTTGCCCTCCAAAGCGACCGCGCGTCCACAATCCTTAATGGCGGGGCTGTTTGAAAGTGCCGCGTTGTTGGGCGGAGGAAGGACTATAGCGAGCGCGTCATTGTTGCGTTTCGGGTCCACTTCGAACTTGGAATAGGGGTACAACGGTCAGGATATCGACCCCCCTCACAAATACAGTAGTCGCAGCCACAGCCCCCCCGGCGCTGCTGTGCCGACATACAACACAAATATCAGCGGCGGGGGAAGCGATATGAACCTCGTAGCCGGGTATGGGAGCAACGACGATGCCAACTCGTCTGACGGAGGCGGTGGAAGTGGGCCGGCATCGAAAGAAGCAAGACCAAAGGCCACCTTCCGCGCACCACGAGTGAACGCCGCCCCCAACGTCCTCGTCTCCGGGGCGATGGCGCAGGCGACGGACTCGCTGATGTCGTCTCCGCTCGGGAGGCTGGGGCTCAAGCCTTCCAGCAAGACCGGGGGGCAGATCATGATCCACAACCCGAAGGCGGAGCACTTCCTCGCTCCTGTCCAGGGCCCGGTGCACCCGCACCGGAGAGATCTACCGGTCCCGGCGGGAGGCCGGGCAACGGGCACGGGCGGCGTGATCGAGCAGGCCTCCCTCGAGGAGTGGTCGTTCCACGAACAGTACCACACCTTCCACCAGTTCGGTTACGCGGTGGACTCCCGGGGGGACACTGTCGGCAACCTGTCTGAGCACTCCAAGCGCCAGGGGGACACGGTGCTCTCAGCGGAAGCGGGGGGGCTCCGACGCAACAAGCGAAAGAAACATGCGGGAGCGGGGGCGGCGGCGGGCGGCGGGGAGGGCAAAGGGGAGGAGAGAGGAGAGGATCTTGGCGATTCGGACAACGACGGAGTGTGGGCGCCCGAGGCGCCCCGGGAGAAGACGGACTTCGAGGCCGGCACGATGACTGCAGAGCAGACGAAGTTTCGGGAGGCGTGGGAGGCGGAGCAGGCCAAGAAGCACCGCGAGTACAACATGGAGGAGGACCACGACCGGAGAGACGAGCGGAAGATCTCGCACCTGCTCCCGCCGCGGCACAACCGCGACACCGAGTCCAAGACGGCGCGGTCCACGTTCCACGGGAAGGCGCAGCACGACTACCAGGGCCGCTCCTGGATGGCCCCGCCGGCGGGTGCGAGGAGCGTGGAGGACGAGGGGGAAGACGTCCACAAGTGCTTCACGCCCAAGAAGTGCATCCACCGGTACACGGGGCACACGAAGGGCGTGCAGGCCATCTCCTTCTTCCCGGGCTACGGCCACCTCCTGCTGTCGGCGAGCATGGACGGGTCGGTCAAGATCTGGGACGTGAACGGCGGCCGGGGCCAGCGAAGGACGTACCAGGGGCACTCGGCGGCGGTCCGCGACATCCAGTTCTCGAACGACGGGAAGCAGTTCCTAAGCGCCGGCTACGACCGGTTCATTCGGCAGTGGGACACCGAGACCGGCCAGTGCATCGCCACCTTCACCAACCGGAAGATGCCCTACTGCGCTAAGTATTACCCGGTGGACAACAACATGTTCCTCTGCGGGTGCTCGGACAACAGGGTAGTGCAATACGATGCCCGCAACGGGTCGGAGATCGTGCAGGAGTACAACCACCACCTCGGGCCGGTCAACACGGTGCTCTTTGTGGACGACAACCAGCGCTTTGTCAGCACGTCCGACGACAAGAAGGTATATTACTACTGCTGCTGCTGTGTGTGTGTTACTATTAGCATCGACCGCGCTATGTAACCGGCTGACCAATGAACACAAGTCATACTCGGTGCGGTTAAGAACGAAATAGCCTCCTAAAGGCCATGATCCAGTGCGTGGGTGTGCGTGGGTGTTGGAGTGGACCGCTGCTGTTGCGTTGTCCTTGGGTCTTGTACTTGCGGATGGATCCAGCAGCGCAAGTTGAACATTGCAAGGGATATTTGTGTCAATTCAATGCATGTTACTGCGGCTCTTTACGTGTTCCGAACGGGTGCGTGCTTGTTTACTTGAGCACCCGCAGGCGCGATGGGCCAAAGCAAGGTGTTCGGCAAAGAGAACCTCAACAGCATTTTTCTTGAGCATTTATACTGTTGTTGCTTCCAGCTCGTGGTGGCGAAGCCAACCTTTCACTAGCGATAGTGGCGAGGTGCAACGTTTATGTTTACGGTGGAGCTGCGGCATATTTGTTGGGTGACGGTAGTAAGAGAGGTACGATCGCAGTTCGGCTGCAGCAATCGAGGCTACAGTAAACCGGCTTCAGCAAAACTGCTGTGGTTATATAGCACATTGACGGTGCCGCCGGCGAACGGAGTATGTCGAAACAGCGCGGCCGGAAGCAACAGGACCGTTCGCTTTGCGTATTGTTCACCCTGCCCTCATTCTCACCACGATTTTGGTGTATACTTGATCGCTCGGGGTGTGTGGTCTTGAGACACACGACGGAAGGCTGGAGTGTGTTTTCCCCGCGCTCTATCGTTGCGTGTCCAAGAGTCGGCCGCTGGACCGATCCACACACAACTCACGACTTCCTGTGGCGCGGAAAAGAGTTGTCCTGCGTCCATCTTGCGTCTGCCACGTTTCTTTTATTCTCTCTCCTTCATTTCTTAGAAAATGTACGTAGCGTATTTTCCACCCGAAACCCCACCGCAACCGTTCGGTCCGCTTTAGATGCCCATTTACATACCCGCCGCCACCCCCCCCCCTGACACACTATGCAACGTTAACGTACCGACCCGCTCAGGTGCTGATCTGGGAGTACAACATACCCGTGCCCATCAAGTACATCGCGGAGCCGGACATGCACTCCATGCCGGCGACGACGCTCCACCCGACGGGGGGCTTCTTCGTGGGGCAGTCTCTCGACAACAAGATCGTCACGTGGACCGCCCGCGACAAGTTCCGGCAGATGAAGAAGAAGGAGTTCAAGGGGCACGTGAACGCCGGCTACGCCTGTCGCATGGCGTTCAGCCCGAACGGGAAGTTCCTGGCGTCGGGAGACGGGCAGGGGAAGATGTACATCTGGGACTGGGGGAGCACCAAGGTCTACCGCAAGCTGCAGGTGGGGCGACGTGTGTTTGTGTTTTGTGTGTGTGTGTGTGTGTTTATATTTAGCATCGACCGCGCTAGCCGACTGAAGAAAGAAAATACTTCAGTCTCAGTGCGGTTGACAACAGAAACTGCCCCTAGAGGCCGTGATCTGAGACCCCGTGAGGGGGCGTCATGGGGGAGGCTTTGTGTTTAATTTTAGCATCAACTGCGCTAACTGGCTGATCAGTAAAGAAGACGCCCGTTTCAGTGCGGCTGAAGCGGACGGCGCTTCTAAAGTTCATGATCTAGGGGCCCGTATGTGTGTGTGTGTATTTCTTCGATGCCGCGGTATCCGGCTGGCCAATGAAGATTCGTTAGTCTTTGTGGCGTACGTCAACAACGCGAAGGAACACGCTTTCTAGTCCACGGGCTCCCCCGATAGGAGCGCCGCGGAGGAGGTTGGACGAAACCGTCTAGTATAAGCCTCCAGATTCGAAGGCCTCCAGATTCGAAGGACTTTGTGTTTGTGCTTGTGCGCGTGCGTTCGTAGCGGTCCTGCACTACACAGTGAAGTCCCTCGTGCACATTTTGTTGCCGCTGTTTGTCAGAGAAATTCCAAACGCGTCATAGAAGCAACGTCCGCCTGAGACCGGATGATGTTTTCCAAGACCTAACAGTCCAGTAACGCCGACCGGGTATGACATCTTGATCGAGGACGCCCGTTTTCTTGCAGGCAGCATTTTCAGCGTCGCAGCCCTTGGCTCAAGATGGCCACAGTTTATGTAGTACTAGGTCGATCTAAGTTGCGTGTGCGTGGTGCTCCAGTTTTTCGGGCCGGGGGGGCTCCACGGTACACGACATCATCGACCGAGCACAACGATGTGTTCACGATGGAGTGACGTCGGCAGCCGCCGGTCGCGCCTCTGCCCGCCGCTGCCAATGCGTTTGCGTCGCGTCTTCATCGCCGCGTGTTCAAGAGAAATGTTCCTCCTCCTCACGCCCCCAAACACCCCTCTCTAATCGTACCGCTCTCCTCGCACCGTCCCCCCCCCCCCCCCCCCCCCCCCCCCCCCCCCCCCCCCCCCCCCCCCCCCCCCCCCCCCCCCCCCCCCCCCCCCCCCCCCCCCCCCCCCCC
>CACKRE030004900.1:213674-232199 GCA_902602495.3 Ectocarpus sp. CCAP 1310/34 | reverse complement strand
CCCCCCCCCCCCCTCGGGTGTTTGCCATCGGGGTTGGCTTTTCGTCGTTTGGCAACGACGTTGTAAAACAAGCTTCCCCCCCCGGTGTTTGCCATCGGGGTTGGGTTTTCGTCGCTTGGCAACCACGTTGTAAAACAAGCCAAACACTTCGTGAACTCGGCAACCAGGTTACCGTCTGTTTCTTTTTTTTTACCTCTGTTCTTTTTTGGCGGTATCCATATTGGTGGTCGAGTAGATCATGTTGTGCGGGGTCGATAACCCTCACTCCGCGCAAGGGGGATGATCGCACCACGTTGTCTTAAATTGGTCAAGTACCCTCGAGGCAGTTACACAGTGCTAACAACTGTCTCTGGAAGTGAAAGCACCAGAAATAAATTAATTCGTACGCAGCTGACATCCGTACGCAAGGAAGCAAGCACAAGATGCCGAACACCCTTAGCAGGATGCAGCGCACCTTTCATGCGACTCGCAGAATATCTCACGGCGCTTCGCGCTTGGTGATGTGAGAGCCTGGTCCGGTGAGAACCCGGCGTGCTCCGTCCCGGCTTTGTAGGGATGCGAGGTCAATGGTCTCACGACTACGGCATGCACGACTATGAGTACAACCCCCCCACACTGAATGTCCGATAGTGTGCCGGTGCCCAAAAGAAGACTGTGTGTCTGTCAACGTTGCTGGCACCTTCCTTCTCTTGTGCCCCCCTCAACGATATCGCGACTATTACGGCATGCGTTTACATGAATTTACCCCGCCTTGACGCAGCAACAAATCGCTGTCAACGTAGCGTAGTCATATCTCCTCCCTTGCCCTGCACCCCATCCTCGCACGTTCCGCGCTGTCTTCTTGAGTGGCGGTGCGGTACAGCTGTCGCTGCGATATGAATGGGTGGCGTGTGACAAAGGCCCTCGACCGTCTTATGTCGGAGCCCCCTCTAGTACTACCGGAACAGGGACTTACAGCGGGTCGAGTCCGCGACAAACCGATTTCGACCCGCCTGTGTCGGAGGCCCCTTTCGTGAGGTATCATCTTGTATCGGAGCCACGGCTGCTGTTGCACGTGCCTCGGATATTTTCCGGCAAGCGTTGAGCGAACACAAAGCTCAGCGAGATAGTCACGGCAGTCGCCGACGCAAGGGGTAGAAATAGCAGCTGTGAGTCAAACCCAGCTTCTTTCAGAAAAGGGCTTAGAGATAAGACCCCTCAAAGTCGAGACGAGGCTCCGTTTCTTGTTACATCGCCACGGCTGCTGTCGAGCACAGATTCTTGTATGACAGAGGTTAGTCTAGGATCCATCGATGTGCTGCGCCTTTTGTCTCGTTTTTCTTGAAAATTTGAGCTTCTGTTTCTGAACGAACTTCGAAGTAGACCTTAAGTACTTCCGTAACGGTGGGCCCGCTTGTTCCTGGTGGAATAAAAAGTTGGGAAAATAAATGTGTGTCTGTCATTTACCACGGTGGGCAAAGTGGCGTCGCGATCGGCAGTACACCCTGATGGTTTTGTGCCCCGAACATGTTTCAATCCTTTCTCACCTACAACACAAGGCCAACTCTTCATTTCTATCCCCCGTTCATGGAAATCTTGTACAACCCGCGTCACTGCTGTGAGTTTCGCTTTTCTTCTTCTTACTATGACACAATGAATCCATGCCTATCTTCAAAAAAGAATCGAAGGCACACACACACGCACACACGAATCACGGCGGCAAGGATGATACAGCAACGAGACATTCATGCACGTTTGCAATCTTTCCGCAGACGAAGGAAGCAATCGGAGCTGCAATCGGAACTGTGGGGTGTTGCTCAGGATATCTCTCCAGGGGGCTCCTGTCGCGATACCTCTCTCCCCACGACGTGGCGTGCTAACGTACGACAGCCGTGCGTATACTATTCATACGTATTCATATGAGGTACTGATACCTTTTCTAGGTACGTTAGCCTGTGACCACGGAAATTGACCGAGTCAAGTGCTGGATTAGTACGGAGAGGTTGAGACAGAAGGAGGCACTGGATAGAGAGACCGGGATGGTTTTTAATGTGAAGACAACAACAACAACAACAACAACAACTGCTGTACAGCTAGCACCCGCTTAAGAACCCTCTGTTTTTGGCGAAGGGGATTCTTCGTTCCACTCGTGGGCTACAAATGGCCACAATACATGTAGGTCTTAGTGTTGGGGTTCTGAACCAGGCTCAGAAACAGGCGCTCAAGTCAAAGTTCGGGCTTGTTTCGATACAAGCGCGCAGAAGACTGCATTGTTATGGTATTTGTAGCCTTAGCCTGTTGCGGCTCTCCCGTTGTTTTTCTCTCTGTTAGCCCCAGTTTATTACTTCCTGTACCTTCTTTTTATAGGTCAAACGATGGTCTTGTGATTCATCGAGTGAGAGGTGTGGGAGGGTGAATTGTGGTGTTTTGGAGCTCCGCATCCTCGATACTCTCATGTGGGATTTGTTAAGTAATTGTCAAGTTCCGAGATTGACGTATCTGCGTATGAGAATCTCCAGGGTGGGCTAGTGTTATGGGATTTGAATGTGTAGGAAAGTACAAACGATAGTGCGGGCTAATGCCCAGAGAAAAGTGCGGGAGATGCAACTCCCCACGGAAGGACAAAACAGGGGACATGATCTAGTAGCCCCTGCTTTCGAAGCTGATCCTGGCCCCATCCTAGTCAGTCATGTACGTTCCCTTGGCAACAGCTATCGCTGTTCCACACGACTTCATAACAAGTGAGTTCGTCTTCACGGGTCTCCCAGATTGCACCGCGCGTGCATATCCTTTACAGCATGCAGAGAATAAGAAAAAACGGATACAGTAGAGGTCCCTCTTTTGTGCCGGGGTGTGCGCAAAAGTTTCACCGGCACTATTCAAAGTACAGAACGACTTGATACTCCAGCGTGTGCGAGCCGAAAACACCGGCACTATACCGGCAACCGGCACTATTACCGGTCGCCCCGGTGGTCTAGTGGTACATGTATCCTCGTAATCCGCTAGTCGCAGATGTATGTCGTGAGTTCGAATCCCCATGGGGTGAAATATTTACGAATTTGCGGGTGAAAGCGAAATATAGCTTAAAAGCTCTCGTGAGTACCAAACTTCGACGTTAGCACCGTTGACGAGGGAAAGGGACGGCTGGACCCTTCTCGCGATAAAAATAAAATTCAGCACGCACCGCAGGAGAGGAAGGTGGGGCATGAAAAGAAAAAAGAAGAAAAACGCCCTGGTGTTTACCCCCTCCTCCTGTGTGACCCTGGATGGTTGTAGTTGTACGAAAAAATACACTGAGAAGTGTAGTACTCTACATACGCTGAAAAGTGTAGGACACGTCTCACCACGAACAATGGGGGGACTGTGGCCATAATAAATAGGACGTAAACACACACACACACACACTAATCAACCGGCACTAAACAGGGATGGACCTGTACTGTAGTCTACCACTCTCTGAGCAAAAAGTATGTTCCCCGGTACAGCAGCGCTCTAATCTCACTTTTTTGCTTGTCACTACTGTACGTGTTGTATCCCTTCGTCCGCTCCTTGGGCAGATCCGCCATGACCCTGCCTCTGGGTGTGGCATGCAGAAGTGTGTGGTGACGCCCGGCTCGCTTCGCCTTGGTTGCGAGGATTCCAGATAAAGTGGCAGTCAGGAGTAGTAGTACGCGTCGTCAGTGTTGTCTCTAACCATACACGAACACCAACAAACAAGGCGCGCAGCAGGATAAAAAGAGCTGGAATTTTGCTCTAGATCTCGGCTGCTCCTTCTAGCAGCTTGTGGGGGGAGAGACACCTGGCAATGCACACTCCCCTGCTGATCGAGAGTGGTCGAGGTGTTTTAGGGTTTTGCACACTCAAGACCGCGGGGGGGGCAGTGTAGGACGGGTGCGTCGCTGTCGCAGGTCAAAGCTCGGGTTGTCCTATAAAATTCTTCGGGGTTTTGAGTTGTCGACTGTTATGATATGTACTCATCGCGTCGATGACACGCAATGATGGACCGATCCCCTCGTCCCGCGTATGGCGATGGTACTGTGAGCGAAGGACCTGGATTTACGACAGTAGAAACGATTGGAGGTCGGGACCGCCAATTCACTGGTAGGTAGCCCGAAAGTCCGAAACGAAAGAGCCGGATGTTGCTGAGCTGACAACCAAGGAGACGTGTATTGTTGTATGACGCGACTTCTTGCCCATCCGAGACACACACAACAGAGCACGACGAGGGGAGGGAGGCGATCCACCCGGGAGGTGAATAATAAAACAGAAGCAGAGCGACGTTGGAATGGCAATACTACCCACCCTCGTTCGTGCCGAAAAATGCCGTCAGGAACGGGCTGCTTTACATTGCACCGGGTGCATAGTCTATTAAGTCTGAGGCTCTCTGCCTCCTCTTCGTCTTCTTGCTCACCGTCTGGGATGAAAACAGATTCCACTTCCCCTACCGGGAAGCAGAAGCAGTTGTACTCGATCTGTTGTTCACTTTCCTTCGAAGCGGCACCATCGTCAACACACCCGCATAAAGATAGCAGTTTAGAGGACATGTCACGCAGGCCGGGAGCTTCAAGCCGATGTGAACAGCAGCTATCTCGGATCCTGTGGATGGCTGGGTTGGTCTGGTGCCTGGGTATATGTGTGTTGATTGGCTTCTGAGTTCCGGGCATTCCGAGTTTGGTTGTTGTCGTCGGCAGCAGCCGACACTCATAAACGACATTATTCTAACTTCTGTTGACTTGGAGCAAGACTGCTGTGCTGGTGTGATAGCTGTCATCGAATGTTTACAATCACCCGTCGGAATCGAGGGAACCGTGACAGTCCCGTCAATTTTCGAGAATTTCACCAAAGAACAGAGCAGCAGGAGCAGCATCATGTGGGCAGCCGAACCACACACAGCAGGCCAAAGGTCCAGTACTGCTGATGTATCACAATGCACCGCATGATCTCTGGCTTGCGCGACAAAGCCTCTCGGTTTCTATACCCGTCTGAACCGTGTCGCCGTCTTGGCAACACGGACGAGAGGTCGAGATCTGAAGCAAGAACAAGGCGAGTCGTTCCCTGTTCGGTTCCTTTTGTATTTGGCCCGATATTTGATCTGGTCCTCTCTAGCCTAGACTATATTTATTTGATCCAACGGGCGCGAGTAACGGGCACCCTTTCGCAGCACTGCTAGCAGTGTATCTGTGTAGAGCTGCGTGCTACTATGAGTCCCCTACTTATTTAGCTGCAGCGGGGGACCAGACAGAATATTAACATTTCGACATGCGAGCACTGACTGCTGTGTTGAATGTTGGAAGCACGCTGCTACTGGTTGAAAGCCAAGTTCAGCCTCGGTGGCCGCAACGGCTAGCACCTTCTTGCCTGCACCTCTCGATCTCACATGTTGCTCGGGCAAAGATCGACGAGGCCGACCTTGTTCTATCGTCGGAAATGCCGCCAGTACCGCAACAATTATTGGAACTTTTCGCTCGGTCATACGGAACCAAGTAAGTGATGATGATGTTGGATGATGTAGTGGATCCCAACTCTCGCGCGCGCGGTCCGGCCCGCTCAGGCCATTCACACTCACCAGCCGTGTACAACGCAGTGGTGATTATCAAGCATGCGATCATGTGCGCCGTAACTTCATTGCCGATTTATTTCCCGCTATGCACTGGATATCTCCGTGATTTATGTGTGTATCTATAGAATATGCATCACAACAACAACAGCACAACATGGGTGCACGAGCATAGATGTAGCCTATGCAGAATATTACGAGCCGACGAGCGGTCTGTAGTCTAACCACGTATGTATGCATACAACTAACTTAAAACGACCCTCTGGCTGTGGTCCGTCCCGCGTACATCAGAGTGCTGAAGGTAAGGTTGTTGCACGCTCAGGTCTACCTGTACGCTGGGTGAGGCTCTATGACGTCAAAGGTACCCGCTGCGGTCTACTTTGGTTTGTCGGTGACTCTTTAGGTCTAACCGGAATGCGGAATGGGGAGCGAGCCCCGGAGAGGAATCGACCACCCAACTACTAACCCTCTATCAACCAATGGTAGTGTTGTGCATCAAGCAATTTACAGGAGGAATACGGATATTGATACACATTTTTTCGTGTTACGGCTGCTTTCTCCCTCTCCATTGATTGCGTGTGCTTGCGTGTGTTGGTGTTTGCTGCACGCAGAAGAAGTGTACATAGACTGTTAGGGTGCACTGCCGCCCTCAGCGATGTGTGGTGTTGAGACTGGGTGGTATGATATCCCAGGAACAGCAGATGAAAAAGGACCATGTGTTGTATATCCGTCACGCATGCCCCTCAGGCAAGCTGGTCACCAACACGGAAGCCCCTCAGACAAGTGCCGGGAGCACACGGCTGGTGCTCACCCGGAGGCCCCGCACCAGGACCTCAATCGCATACATACCCATCAAACACATAGTTCTCATACGCGTATCCCCACAGAGGATGCACAGATTGGACTCATATCCAAGTACCACAAGCAGACCTCCTACTTGATACGATGTACAATCTTGCAACCCTTCACGCGTAATCAGCCAAACAAAACAGAAAAACACCTCTCGAGAAACTTGTTCAACAAAACTGGCCACGCATTCAACACAAAGCGTTTCCATCAGTTTATTCACGAATCCAACGCGTTCGTCTCTGGAAATAAAATCAAACGGTTGACACAAAAGAATCACCTTCAGAAGAGCACCCGACAAAATTATGTGTGCTACATCACAAAAGCGTCAGAACGAAGACGGGCACTTCTGGAAAAAACGTCAAAAGAGTGGGCACCAAATCCTCATCAAACAAAACAAAAACTCAACTTCTTGACCGATCAAAACGAGAATTTGGAAAGCACAACAGTCCCAACCATTAATCGTCAAAACATGTCAAATCCTTCCTCCAACATAGTGTTCAAGGGCCAATCCTAAACAGCGCGCACCCGTTAATCGATACCGTCGCTGTTGTCCAAGAAACGACAGAAAACACAATCAAGCATCCACGCAAACAGCCCCCCTGCTGTCAGCTCCCAAAATTCACCCCGAGCTAATATCTCGATGCCAACAGCCCCCCTGCTTTGCCCTTCACCTAACACACAAATAGGCAAGACCAGGAGGCCAGAAAATAAACCAATTCGATTGCTGCTGTCCTCTGGAATCATGGTCATACATGACATCCCCCTCCATGATTTTCGATGCAAGAGCAGCAAAACATGCGACGATACAAACCAAAAACATGAAAAACACGTAACACACAAGCATCAAACTCCAGAAAAAGTTCGTCGTGTACCGGATGCAAACTGTTTGTTGGTTTGTTCAACTGGAACTCCAAAAGGCCCCCTGTTCCCTGAGCGGTATGCCTTCATGCGTGTCAAACAACGCGCTATCATCCCATTTCGTGAGCGCGGCCAACTTCCCTCCATATAGTACGGAAATAATATGAGGCATTCAGCTGCAAGGTGAAACGCGACTGAAAACATACCAAGAATCAAGGAAATATATATATGCCCAGGTGTTGTTTCCTATTCCACAGGTTGTGACAATGCTGATCCTGTAGCAGCGTACAATTATCATGCAGACAAGTACAAATATATATATATAAATATAAATATGCACACATACAAATATATGTATATTAATATGCCCACGCTGTGGCACACACGTGTTGTCTGCATCATTGCCCACGGTGCGCTAGCAAGGGAAAAACAGAACTTAAAAAAAAATATGTGAAGCCTTATGGCGAAGCTAACACGTCCATGTCTGCTCCCAAAACCGAACAAACTCGTAAACCTTTCACATGTTCTCCCACATGGCTGTAACAAGGTGAGGTCGTCGCTGTCACCGTGTCCTCCCCGTTCCCGGTCGACTCGAGGGCGCCACCGCTGCTGCCGCCGCTGCCATCGCCGCCGTTGCCGTTCCCCCGCCGCCACGACAGTCATGAGTTCCAGCGCCAACACGGCTGCCGGTGACGTCGCTGCTGCCGCCTCTACACCGCCGCCGTTGTCGCCGCTTCCGCCGACGGGGCTCTGGCCAAAGCCGCCGCTGCCGTCTGGTGCTGCCGTCGGAGCTCTGGCCGAAGCCACCACTCCCGTCGCTGCTCCTGCTGCCGCCAGTGTCACCGCCGGAGCTGCCACTCCCGTTCCTGCCCCTATCGAAGGGGTACACCAACCCTGGTACCGCCCCCCGTCTCATCGCGCCACACGAAGATGTCTTACCGGGGTCGAAGGGGTGCGTCGAGGCTCCACTCCAGGTTTCATCCAACCCCTCATCCCCGCTCCCATCACCGCCTCTTTCCTCGCTGCTGCTGCTGCTGCTGCTGCTGCTGCTCACGGCCCCCTCAGCCTTCCCGGGGTCGAAAGGGTGCGCCGGGGCTCCACTCCAGATGTCATCCAACCCCTCGTCCCCGTTCCCATCGCCGCCGCTGTCCTCGCTGCTGCAGCTGCGGCTACTGCTGTTGCTGCTGCTGCTGTTGCTCACGTCCACCCCAGCACGTTGGCTATCGAGCTCCTCCAGGACTGGCAACGGCGTCGTTGTCGCACCAACCGCTTCCTCCAACTCTTCGTCGCATACCTCCGTCACCGGTGCCGCCGCCGCCGCCCCTGCGGCCGTCTGGACACCGGACGCCAACGCGGCGACCGGGGACGCGGCTGCTGCTGTCGCCGCTGCCGTTCCTCCCGTCACCGATTTCGCTACCGCCGCCGCTGCGGGCGTCTAGATACCCGACGCCCACGCGGCGACCGGGGACGCCGCAGCTGCTGCTGCCGCTGCCGTTCCCCCCGTCACCGACGCCGCCGCCATCGCCGCTGCGTCCGTCTAAGTACCCTGCACCAACGCGGCGACCAGGGACGACGCTGCTGCTTCTGCCGCTTCCGACGAATGCTTGGGTTGTTGTGATTCTGCGGACAATGAAACTACAAAAATGTGATACGACCCAAGCATGTGTTCCTCCGCTACACGTCTACTGCTGTATCCGCCCTCCATGAGATCCAGCTCATCGCGTTGCCGCACTACTGCAGGTGCTACACGTGATGTTGCGGGCCGCTCGGGAGTGCGAGTGGTGGAGAGTGTGTTTACGTTGAGAGAAGCGACGTTGGCGGGGGCTTTTGCCGGCAAATACAACGCAGACGAACCGGCAGCAGCCTACCCCCCCTTCTCACCAACGAACACCCCACCACTCACCTGTCCACCTGCACCCCCGGTGAAGCCGTCCGCAAGCTGTTGTTGCCGCGGCTGTTGCTGAGAGTCACCGCCGTACACCACGTCTGGCTGCTGCTGCTGCCGCTGCTGCTGCTGCTGTCACACAGACCCGCCGCCAAACTCGCCGTTCCTCCGCTGCTGCTGAAACGGTCCAGGTCGGTTGTACTTCCAGTAGATCATTTCGTGGTTCGGTGCCAGGAACTTGATGCTCACGTGTCCAGAACGCCCGCACCGATCGCACTGAGGAGGCCCGTGAAATCGGTTGTACTTCCAGTAGATCATTTCGTGGTTCGGTGCCAGGAACTTGATGCTCACGTGTCCAGAACGCCCGCACCGATCGCACTGAGGAGGCCCGTGAAATCGGTTGTACTTCCAGTAGATCATTTCGTGGTTTGGTGCCAGGCATTTGATGCTGATGTGTCCAGAACGCCCCCACCGATCGAACTGAGGAGGCCCGTGAAATCTCCTCGGCTCACTGCCGACATTAAACCCCCCAGCCACATCGACATTCCTCCAATCGCGAGTGAACCCATACCTTGCTGCTGCTGCTGCTGTTACATCGGCCCCGCACACATGCTGGAGCTTCCGCTGCCGCAACTCATCGGCGCGTTCGCCGTTGCCGCCGATGCTCTTCGTTCTTTCATCCCTCGTAAAATCACTCTTGGTTGGGACCGCCTGCCGCCATCCCCACAAAAACGCTCCGAGCCCTCAGCTCCATAAAATGCTCTCATACCCTCGTCATCGCCGAACCAACACCTGGCCTAGCTAGGATCCACACACGATGTATCGTGTTAGTGTGCACTGCCGCCCTCAGCGGCCTGTGGTGTTGAGACTGGGTGCTATGTTATCCCAAGGAACAGCAGATGAAAATGACCATGTATTAGACTATATGTCCGTCACGCAAGCCCCTCAGTCAGGCAAGCGGGTCACCAACAAGCAAGCCCCTCAGGCAAGTGAGTGCCGGGAGCACATCGCGAGGACCTCGTGGCCTTCAACATGGGAGATGAAAAGGAAGGGGGTAAATGGAAAGAGAGCGCCAAGGACCCAGAGGTGTGGTACAACCAGGTCGAGGACGGGGCGTCATGGTTCATGGGGAAATGACACAGGCNGAGGACCTCGTGGCCTTCAACATGGGAGATGAAAAGGAAGGGGGTAAATGGAAAGAGAGCGCCAAGGACCCAGAGGTGTGGTACAACCAGGTCGAGGACGGGGCGTCATGGTTCATGGGGAAATGACACAGGCAGGAGGCGGAAGCGTCCGCGAAGCGCCAGCGCGCGAGGGAAGCAGAAGCAGAGAGTACGGCCATCTCAGGACCGAAGAGAAAGAGAGTCGGGGAAGCGGCGGTGGGGGGGAAGAAACGGCGACCGAGCAATGCTGTTGAAGCGAGTAGGGTAGCCGAGGCAGCACTTGTGGCGAACCATGTACCCGGCTGATGTTGTTGCGCCCTGTTTCCCTCCCTGCTGTGTGCTATACTCCTTTTTGTATGTCCTTCGTATTGCCTTCAGCCTCTGTGCTGTGTTTCGTTTTTATGACCTCCCTGCCTACTCTGCTGTGATGGGTACCTTGATCTCGCTTTTGCTGTTGCCTTTGTTTTCGTACGTCTGGCTGTCTGCCCATCGGCCGCCTCTTTGTCCTGTTTGCTCCGTTACTCCCATGCCCTGGTGCGTAGTGCCTGGTGCTGGTCCGATACCCTTTGATTTTTTCTTTAGGCGGGTGTGGGAAGCGTCCTTTATTTTTGTTTTTGTTTTATTTTGATCGGTTTCCGAGGGCTCTTTTCTCGAACGGTCGGAGCGATACCTGTTCTTTTCTTTCCATCATTTTGTTTTCTTTTTCCGAGTGGTTTGTACCCTATTTTTGTTTTGTTTCCCCGCGGCGTCTATGCCGGGTTTTGTAACCACGGGCTCCCCATTTTTTGTGGACTAGACTTAAGAGCTAATGTGAGAAACAACAACAACAACACAACCGCCGTGTGCTCACCCGGAGGCCCCGCAGTTGGACCCCAACCGTATACATACCCATCACACCTATACTTCCCATACGCGTAACCCCCACAGAGGATGCATAGATCGGACTCATATCCAAGTAACACAAACATAGGCCTTGTTACCAGGTAGTTGTTTGATAGGTTTGAGATGATAGTTCATGGGTGAACATTCGGCGCCGAAAAAGATTGTTACTTCATACAAAATATAATACTATAGCTGTGATGGGCTACTTGTTAGAATATGTCCTTTACTTGGAAAGGGAAGACGTTTTATCTCTTGTATTAGACACGCAAGAGGAGTAAGGAGAGGTGAAGCCCTCTTTGGAGTTCGAGGGGTCCCCGCACATGCAACCATTTCAAGGTGTACATAAGCCCCATCTGCGTGCCCTCTGTTGTTGCCGGTAGATCTAACCAGTCCGTATCCAAACACACGAACACCCTCCCCGGTTGGCACGCGAATGGCAAACCTAACGTGGGGCATGGATACCCCTACTCTACCAAAGGGACTCAAAACAACAACAGGCTCGAGGGAAAACCCGGCCAACCGGATAAAAAACCCTCGTTAACACCCTAGATTTAGAAAACCGGCGCTATCACGGAGGATTCCAACGGCCGCACTTCCAAGACAAGACCCAGGCAGGACAGATTGAACCGGTCACGCTGATAACACGCTCGAAGCAACGCTCTCGGCGTTTCTAGGCTCCAGCCGCGGGTGACGCGCCNACCCTCGTTAACACCCTAGATTTAGAAAACCGGCGCTATCACGGAGGATTCCAACGGCCGCACTTCCAAGACAAGACCCAGGCAGGACAGATTGAACCGGTCACGCTGATAACACGCTCGAAGCAACGCTCTCGGCGTTTCTAGGCTCCAGCCGCGGGTGACGCGCCGGCACAACGCTTCCTGCGTGACGTACCATGGTCATATATGCCAAGTGCTAAAACCACCATATAAACCAAACAGAACAAGAGAACACTCCATCGGTAGGTTCATCAGAGCCTTCCGGTGGTACTCTAACTTCTCTCTGCCAAGGACCTTGGTCAGAATGTCTGCGTGCTGCTCTCCAGTCGGAACATACTCTGCAGTGATCTTGCCCGANAAACCACCACATAAACCAAACAGAACAAGAGAACACTCCATCGGTAGGTTCATCAGAGCCTTCCGGTGGTACTCTAACTTCTCTCTGCCAAGGACCTTGGTCAGCATGTCGGCGTGCTGCTCTCCAGTCGGAACATACTCTGCAGTGATCTTGCCCGACTTGAATAGCTCGCGAATGAAATGGAACCGCACGTCGATGTGCTTGCTCCTCGCTGAGCTGAACGGGTCCTCGATTAAGGCGAGAGCCCCCTTGTTGTCCTCAAGGACCTTGATCTTCGCCCCACTCGTCTTGGGCGCTATGAACGACAGAACGCCACGCACAACAACGCCTCCTTCACGCCTTCCCCGGCTGCCATATACTCTGCGTCCGAGGTCGACTGAGCCGTCACTGGCTGCGTCTTGGTGGATGTACACACTACGGTACCACCTACGGTCACAGCTAGATCGGTCGTAGAACGCCTGTCTACTTCGTTTCCAGCGTAGCTGGCATCGACAAACACGCTTAGGTCTAGTCCTGACCCCCGTACGTAGGTGATGCCGAAGTCCTTCGTGAAGTTCAGGTAGGACATGATCCGCACAAGCGCGTTCCATATCCTCCCGGTGGGTGAGTGTGCGATCTTCTGGAGCTTGTTCAGAGGCAGGGCGATGGCCGGCCTCGTCAGCTTCGTCCACATCAGGCATCCGATCACCTCCCTCACAGGCTTATCCACCGCGGGCTCGTCATCTCTCTTCGGCCCTAGGTCGGCATCGGTGGCAGCAAGGGTGAAAGCGGTCGTGGTCACATCAAACCGCTTCAGCATACTCTCAATGTATGCTGTCTGGGACAGCTTGGTGATGCCATTTTCTACATCCATGGCGATAGCACACCCGTCGTACCAGGTGTACTCCCCCAGACTTTCCACGGGAAACTTCTTGTTGAGGGAAGCGAACAACTCCTCTCGCTCTCCCTCGTCTGCCACTACTAAGATGTCATCAACGTAGATCACGATGAGACTTACGACCTCTCCATCCACCACCTTCCGGAAGACACACGGGTCAACCCTGCACTGCTCGTATCCATTCTCTATGAGGGCACCGGCAGCTTCAAACCCCCATTCACGGCCACTCTGCTTTAGGCCATACAGGGCACGCTCAACCTTGACCACCTTGCCGGACATGTTACCATAGCCTTCCGGGAACCTGAGGCATGTTTCTTCTTTTAGCTTAGCGTGGATGTACGCTTGCTTCACATCCCAGTGAGCGAGTTTCTTGCCCATTTCAGTGGCTACGGCAATCACCGTCTTGATAGACGCTGCAGACGGGCACGCTGAGAATGAGTGGTGGAAGTCGATGCCGGGGATTTGAGAGAAACCCCGCGCAATCATACGGGACTTGAAGTCGACTATCAGGCCCTTCTCATTCGTCTTCCAAGAGAACACCCACTTTGAACCTATGGCCTTCCGCCCCTCGGGCAGCTCCTTGACCTTGGTAAAGGTTCCAGTCTTGTCGTGGCCATCTATCTCTTTCTTCATGGCCGCCTCACAGAAAACCTTGTACTTGGAAAACATATACATCCTTGTACGTCATCGGTACTGCTTCCACATCACTCGGCTTCTGCCCGATATGCGAGGTCATACTTGGCTGTGGGTCTGGGAGTGGTTGCGAAGACCCGCTGGCGTCGACCTCGGCTCCGAACGCCTGCTGTTCCGGGCCCAACACCTCCTGCATCTCGCGCCTGTGCATTTCCTCCATACGGCGTGTCTGCTCCTCGTCCCACTGCTCCTTCACAAGCGAGTTACAGATGTAGTCCTCAACAATCCCCGTCCCGCCAGTTTCCAGGATGGTCGCCAGCAATGCGTCTTCCGGGTCCGGTGTTTCTCCGGGCCCCGGCATCTCCCGGGCACCTTGCATCTCCCGGGTCTGCCTCCGCGTGCGGCCACTCTCAAGCCCATGGCGCAGCGGGCCAGCGTTCGAGGCGCCCCAGTGGAGTTTTTTCCCTTCTAGTCCGCGGGGGGAGCGGTCGTCGGCTGGATCATACTTCATCTCCTCGAGGTTCTCGGAGTCGCCGGGATCACCACCGCTACCGCCGTCCCCACCTGGGTCGCTGGACTCTTCGCCGCCCGGGCCGCCGGCACCGCCGGCGTCACTGCTGCTGCTGCTCGGGCTGCTGCTGCTGCTGCTGCTGCTGCTGCTGCTGTCGGTGGGGCTGTCGGTGGGGCTGTCACTGCCTCCGCCGAAATCGCCCCTTCCCGAAGGGGGCGACGGGGGAACGCTGCCTCCGTCCCCCGGAATCCCGTTGCCGGGTGCCGTCGGCGCCTCCTCGCGCACAAACGGCGTCACTTGCCCTGGCGCACGAGCCTCCATCACGTCGAGGTCGGACTCACTCTCTGAGTCTCTCTCCCCCCCCAACCATGGCGTGATGCACCCGCTCTGCTCTCGCCCTCCCCTCCCTCCTCGTCATCTGCGAGAGGTAGCAGCTGCGGGGGAGCGAGCGATGCAGCTGGCACGTGGCGCCAGGTGAATTGCGGGTGGTGATTACGGTTCCAGCTTCGGTTAGCATGCGAACGCAGTCACGGGGGTGATTGTGGGCAGGACCAAGGTACCGTCCTTTTTCGCCTTTGGGTTGCGACTTTGCTTTTCTTCTCGACTTGAACACGGCTGGTTTGAGAAACGGGTATGTAGACCCGACAGGCGGTGGGGAGTCGTGGAACATCTCGTCGGCGGATTTGTCTCCCTCGCTTGATTTAGCGGCGGTGCAGTTTAGCTGATGGCATGCTCACGAAATGACTTCGGCCCACAACCCGGGGTGGTTCGGTGCGTCGGGGAGCAGTTGCGTCGCTTGGATGCGTGACGCAAGCGTGGCATCAGTGATCAACCGTAGCGATTTCTCCGCTACACCGTTGTATTTTGGGATGTGAGGGGAGGTGAACTCTTGTTTGATGCCGTGTCTGCTGCGAACTTTCGCAAACTACCCCTGAAACTCGCCGCCACCGTCGTTACGTGCGATATAAACCTCACACGGAACCCCTTTCGTTCGGTAGTCCGCCAGGAATTTCTCAAACCCAACCGCTGCGTCAGACTTGTGCTTCAAGGAGAAAACACGCACGCGTCCAACGGGAGAAATCGTCTCTGATGATCAGTGTGTACCAGTTGCCACCAATGCTCCTGGTTTTCATCTTTCCCCCCAAGTCGAGATACACGCGAAATAACTTCTTTACTGCGCGCGTGCTCGTGCTCTTCTGGACGGGTTTCACCTGTCTCTTGGACATCGAACAGCCAAGACAGGGTAGCAGCGGTCCATCCGTCAGCTGCACTCCCTGCTGCTCCGCCGTGATCCTGAGCAATGTCTCGTGGGCATGGCCGTGCGCGAGGTGGTACTCGTTGAGGTCAGTTGGGGTGGCTGCTTTCGCATCGCCAGGAACAATGAGTGCGGCACAGACGGTGTGTAGCGTTGGCTGTATTTGATAGCCTCGTTGGGTCAGCAGCTTTCCCGTCCGAGGGAACCACACCTCCCCCCCGGCTTGCGTGGTCAGCGTGAGGCCCCCCTTCATCCCCGAATACGTGTGGCCCTCCTCCGCCAACGAAGACAGCGAGAGGAGGTTGTAGGGGGCCTCTGGTACATGGGCAGCATTCAGTACTGGTACGGGTACTCCACCATCTTCCGTCTGTAGGACTAAGGTCACATCTCCGTATCCTAGAAGAGGAACGGGGGCCTTGTCGCCTCCGATCCCCTTCACCCAACCGCTACGCTCACGGTAGTTCACGAAGTTGTCTGCACATCGGAACATGGAGCACGTGGCCGCTGTGTCGGCCACGTACACCGCCTGGCCTTGTCCCACAACCCCCACTAGACCTACTTCACCAACGGTACCACACTCGCCTGGGGGGACTGCCACGGCACAAAACGCCTGGTCTTCCACAAGAGTCCACGTCGCTCTCATGCTCCACCACTTGCGCTAGGACGGCCTTCTCCGTCGCGCACTTTTTAAAGGGCATCCAGGAAGAGGTGAAGGACGAACGTTTCGTTGACAGTTAGTTCTTTCTCGGTTAAGGACGTTGCGGTTTGGAGCATCTCATTGAGGGCGTTTTGGGGGTGTACACCTCTAGAGGTCTTGGTCGACGTCAGGGACTTGAGGTCCTCTGACGGCTGTACAAATGATTCAGGGTCGTGTATGGTCTTGAGCTCACGAAGAGCTCCCTGGGGCGTCTCTGCCCTCTTCATGATTTTCCGATCTTTTTCTTTCAACGCGTGAGACAGGAAGTTCCACGCGTGGAATGCGAGCTCTACTTGCGCGCTCCGGTACTGCTGTAACGGCGAAAACTTGCTCTTTCCGCTGTTGACGGGGATCTCCAAGCTCCCGCTCTCTTCAAATTGTTCCAACAGGTTTGCGCCATTAGCTGCCATGCGGAAATCATTTAGCCATTCGTTGAAATCTTTCGATTTCCCGCTGAACGGAGGAGAAGTGTAACGCACACGTTGGTACCCCGTCGCTGGGGTTGTGGCTCCGTATCCAAAGCCAAGAGCAGCACCACCATCTCCCGTGGCACAACTATAATCTTGGTTGTGAGCAGCGGCTCCTCTCGCGTCTTGGGGGACAAGGCCCCCTGCTTCATCGCTGTGTCGCCCGGGCGGGCCAGACTCTCGAACAGGTTCGCGCAGGTACCTCCCGTCCTGCGCACTCCCGGTCCACGGTGCCCTTCCTTCGGCGTTCGTGGACTCCGCGGCGGCGCTCTCCCTAGCATCGCCGCGATCATCGGAACCCTCCATGATGCCAGCTGGCTCCTCCTTCTTGCTTGCCTTCATGGTATCTTCCACTAGCGACATTAGCTGGCTCATCTGATCCGTCAGTGAGCTAACTTCTGTCTTCCGCCGCAGAGTCGCTGTAGGAGTCACCCCGATCTTTGCGACCTGACATTCCTAATGGACTCTCCCTCGAGGGACTGACACTAGTGTGTTCGTATATGTCCTTTACTTGGAAAGGGAAGACGTTTTATCTCTTGTATTAGACACGCAGGGGGAGTAAGGAGAAGTGAAGCCCTCTTTGGAGTTCGAGGTGTCCCCGCACATGCAACCATTTCAAGGTGTACATATGCCCCATCTGCGTGCCCTCTGTTGTTGCCGCTAGATCTAACCAGTCCGTATCCAAACACACGAACACTACTAACTTAGTCTGTCTATCCTAACGATATCTCCTCCTGCCTTTTCATCCCACCTCCTATGCCCCACAACAGCTACCGTCCTTTCCCCTCTCTTCCATGCCTCAAACATCTCCCTTTACGTCCCATCTATTTTTCCCAGCTCAGTCACGTACACGTCCCTCTCATTCTTGTACCACGGACGTTCCGCGACTACATGAACACGGTCTTCGCATTCGAAGCCGCAATCACATTTGAACTCGTCGTCTTCGTCGTCTACCGTCCTATGTCTTCGTCGACGTTCTCGAAGGCCTATGTCCCCGGTCCTGAATTTGACCTTAAGCTTTGTTCCTGCATCCATTGGTCCATGTAGGTAATCCTTGAACCCTGTTCCTTCCTCAAACATTCCGTTCACTTCTAGACCCTTATCCTTGGTTCTTTACTTAGATTATGTTCTTCTCTCCTGGCACAAGCAACAGATTTCTTCTCCTTGGACCCCTGTAGACCCTCCGTTTCCGGCGTTTCATCTTCGTCGATGTCGAGCCCCTTCCATACGTCCTCTACAACCTTGACCCATTCCGTGGGTTGTCTACCCCTCTTTTTGTTTGCCCACTTCGCCTCCCATACAATTCTCGGCAACCTCTCCTCTCCCATCCCGCACATGCGATACTGCCAGGTCAGCTTCCTCGCGTCTCTTCCCGACCGTAGGGATTGGATCCCCAAATCTGCCCTGACGGCTGCATTACTTGTGCGCCTGGAGCATCCTAGGGAGATTTTTGCTGCTTTCATCTGCGCCGCCTCGAGTTCTTTCATCACCTTCTTATTTCCTTCCCATACCTCTCCGGCGTACGCTAGCGGCGGTACGATTACGCTCTTCAAAACCGTCATTTTGATGCGTGTATCGAGGTGCCGGTTTGCGAGTATTGGGTGCAGCTTCCCTGCTCGTGCTTTGCCCTTTTCCGCTACCTTGGACATGTGTGCATTCCACGAGCAGTCTTTTGCGATCTCTTAACGTTGGCAGACAATCTCCACTTATCAGTAAACTTCTTCGCCGCGTCAATTTGCAGTTGCAGTCCCTCAGGGGTGTCCGACATACCGACAAAATCATTCGCAAACAGCGTTCCTGAAACCGACGTTTCCCTGTCCCCTACTCTTACTCCCTTT
>CACKRE030004900.1:153237-193644 GCA_902602495.3 Ectocarpus sp. CCAP 1310/34 | reverse complement strand
TACCCAACACAACAGAGTAGGCAGGGAGGTCATGAAAAAAAGAAACACAGAAACACAGCACAGAGGCCGAAGGCAATAAAAAGGACATACATGAAGGAGTACAGCATACAGCAGAGAGGGAAACAGGGGGCAACGGCATCAGCCGGGTACATAGTTCGCCACAAGTGCTGCCTCGGTCGCCCTACTCGCTTCTACAGCAGTGCCCGGTCGCCGTTTCTCCCCCCCCACCGCCGCTTCCCCGGCTCTCTTTCTCTTCGGTCCTGAGATGGCCGTACTCTCTGCTTCTGCTTCCCTCGCGCGCTGGCGCTTCGGGGACGCTTTCGCCTACTGCTTGCGCCATTTCCTCATGAACCATGCCGCCCCGTCCTCGACCTTGTTGTACCACACCTCCGGGTCCTTGGCGCTCTCTTTCCATTTACCCCCTTCCTTTTCGTCTCCCATGTTGAAGGCCACGAGGTCCTCTCCTAGACGAGACACCCAGTCGCTCTCCTGCCCGCTCCGGTATCCCACGCCCCCCGCCATCGCTCCTAACAGCATGCGCTTGGGGAGGCGGCTGTCCTCCATGCGCATAACAAAGCCCGCGAAACACAGTTTCCGATTGCTCACGGTGGCCTCAATGGTTTCCTCGCAGCCTGCCTGGATGAGGGCCTGGGCATAGGACAGGGGGCGGTCTGAGCGTTTCCGCTTGCTCCAGCCGATGCACCGTGTAAGGAACTGGCGGTGGGTCCCATTGAGCTTCGTGTAGTGCTCCGCTGTTAGGCTCCACGAGGCGCACCCATACAGGAGAGTCTCCACCACTTCAGCCTGGAGAAGCCGGATCTTGAGCTGGCGGTTGGCCCGTCGCCTGTCGTAAATCGAAGCACTGTTCCGGCGGTAGCACTTCCACGCTCGGCAGCTGCGGCTCGTGATCTCCCGGTCGGCCTTCCCGTCCGCGGAGATGGTACGTCCGAGGTACACAAACCGATCTGTCTGCTTGTACGTCTGGCCGGCGGCGCTGACCGTGAACGGGCGTTCCTCGATCCCTTTCGGCAGCATGCACATGATCTCCGGTTTAGGCTCCGACACCATCAGTCCGAACAGGCCGGCCACGCGCACGATGACCGACATCATCTTCTCGAGACTCTCCGGCGAGCGCGAGACGATGGCCGCTTCGTCAGCGTAGAGCATGGCCCACAAGGCCTCCGCGTCCGTCACCACCGTCGTCTTCTTCCCCGCCGACCTGCCCTTCTTGCCCGTGTACTCCACTTGTGTCCCGATCTTGACCATGTCCGCCGTCACCTTGGGGTCCTTGTCGAACTCGGCCACGGCGACCATGAGCATCGCGGCAAAGAACAAGTTGAACAGCAGCGGGGCCAGGTTGCATCCCTGCCGGAGGCCTTGGCCCACGTCGAACCATTCCGAGTACTGCCCGTCGTCCGTATATATGTACCTGCCTGAAGAAGTAGCCAGATCTCAGTTCCAGGCGTCGGTTACGAGATTCGCAACACCATCATCTATGTCTCCGTCACTCCGGTTGGAGTCGACGCTCTTCTCGTTCACCCCGTCAGGTTTCCCATCGCTGGAGTCAGATTCGCTCGAATCCAACTTGATCAAATCGTCGAGTGCACCGACCGAACCGTCGCCGTTCTCGTCCGACTCGGGGTCCTCTAACTCTGCGCTCATAGATTCCGCGGCATCGCCGGTGGAAACGTCCTTGCTCGCAGGCGACTCGGGGGTCCCCGCCTCTACGTCGGTTTGGNGACCGAACCGTCGCCGTTCTCGTCCGACTCGGGGTCCTCTAACTCTGCGCTCATAGATTCCGCGGCATCGCCGGTGGAAACGTCCTTGCTCGCAGGCGACTCGGGGGTCCCCGCCTCTACGTCGGTTTGGTCCGCTCCATGCGATTCCTGCTGCCTCATAGAGGCAGCAAAGAGTGCCATGGCATTGGCAACACTGTAGGATGGCCGTGGTCGACTCTCGATGGGTGGTTGGGGTCGGGAGATACCCTCTACCCGCCTAGGGTGAGAAGCACCCACCGTAGGCCGTAACGCAGACATCCCCCCTGCACGCACGGGTGCCGGCGCCGCCCGCCGTAGGGTGCAACATTTTCTGCAGCCGCAAGCAAGCGAGCACTTCTTGTTCTTGCACCTGCACCTGTTGCACAGGGCCGTGTCCGGATTGCCACCACACGCAAGCGTGACTGTCTTTCGGTCAGGGGCGATGTAAGCATACTCGGACAGGTCAAGCACGCATTTCTCCCTTGTGAGTTCGTCGCCGTCGCTCTCCTTTCCTCGTGGGTTGACGTGCCATCCTTTGTCGGCAAACTCTGTCGCCGGCATGGTCTCCCTCAAGCCATTCTGCCAGTACCGGAAGATGGCGATACCGAGTTCTGCCTGCTTGCGCAAGGAAAAAAAAGATGGACAGGTGGCTGTCGTCTTCTTCTTGGGGAGTTGGAGGATGGCGTAGCGGATCACGTCCACGTAGCCCTCGACGTTGCCGTCAACGCTTTCGACCAGCTGGGCTAGGGTCAAATGAGCAGTGCCAAACGCCGCTTCATCCTTGTAGAAGAACATGGTCGCCAAAAGCTTTGCGCATTCGTCGACATGCACGGGTGCCATCCTGCTCCTCCCAGAACAGCAGCTTGTCAAACAAACCCTCCGTCCGCACGCTCTTGAGGGGCAGTACCCACATCTTGTCGAACGGCAGCCCGGAAATTGCCGGGAGGTAGTCACAGCCCGACTCCAGGAACGTTAGGATGAACAGACGGACCTTGTCGTTGTCCGTGGGAATCCAGCCCCCGAANAAACAATCCCTCCGTCCGCACGCTCTTGAGGGCCAGTACCCACATCTTGTCGAACGGCAGCCCGGAAATTGCCGGGAGGTAGTCACAGCCCGACTCCAGGAACGTTAGGATGAACAGACGGACCTTGTCGTTGTCCGTGGGAATCCAGCCCCCGAAGGTCAATAGCGGCCACGCGAACTCGTTTCCGTCCTGGAGTTTGCAGATGCTGGCGAATACTCTGTTCATCCACAGGAACTTGGTCTCGCCACCCACGACCTTCTGGACGGTCACGTCAACCGCCCCCTCGCCACGAGGCCGAAGCCAACCAGTGGTCATCGCCAGTAGAATGATCATCCATAAGTCCGAGTCTACCGCACCGATGAAGCGATCCACTTGTCGGAGCTTTTTTCCCCCAGTACTTCTTCGCCCAAATGATGAAGTGTATCACGGAGAGCTCCGCCGCGCCGATGTCTGGCCCTCGCTGCCGCTCGACACCAGGGGCAGGGTCGTTTCCGTTTCGAAAGTGAAGGAGTGGTCCGGTTCCGGAAAGCGCCTCCGTGGCACCTACCCCTCCCATCTCAAGGCCCACGCCCTCCGCATGTACACCAGCTAGATGATCAGCACTCAGACCAGGCTCACCTCCGACGCCATTGAATGCGACGATTCCGTTCGGCTTGGTGTAGCCGGTCCAGACTTCATCAGCTAGCACGCGCATGGCGAGGTAGGCGGCGATTCCGTCCCGCGCCGCCTTGCCATCGGCTCGAAGCCATGGTCCATATTGTAACGAAGGAACAGGGTCCGTTGACTTCGGGTCGAAGGTCCGAGAGCACACACCAAGTTTCTCGGTCCTCCCAAGCTGCTCTTGTCCTTTGATTACCGGCACCAGATCCTGTCGGTCGTAGCACACCAGGAGTGGCTCGGTTGACTGCAGCCACTTCGACAACAGCTGCCTCTTGAAGTAGTCGATTATTCCCGCAGTTCCCTTCTCGAGATATTCCGGGCGCATCCCTTGGTGGATTGAAACAGGAAGATCCACGCCACGAGCATCGGCGTCGTAAGACGGGTCCTCTGCGAACCCGTCGGCACAATGCTCTCTGACCCATTTCCCTGGACCTGCCGCCTTGGTGGCGTGCTTGGCTCCTGATACGTTTGGGAACAGATTTCCAACAGGGGTGATTGGGGATGGGGGTGGGGGTGAACACAATGTGAAGTGGTATGCATTATGATAATAACACTCAGAAACACGGGTGTGGAGAGTGGATGAGCTTCGGCTGGGAACGAAAGCACGAGATGACAACCTGTATTGCGGACGCTCTCTTCCTCACCTCCCGTCGCGTTGGCCATGCTGTACGGCGTGGCCGCTCCTATGGACGCCACCATGTCCAGCATCTGGTCTTGCGTCACCACACCCCCACCTTCTCTGACCGCATCGAACATGTTCAGCGTGAGGGCCTTCCACTCTTGCCCCCCAGCGTAGGCACTACCGACGGAATCCTTGAGTGCAGACGACCTCCCTTGACTCTTCGTGGCCGTTGTTGATGCTGTTCCTAGCCGGGATGGAGAAAACCTTCTTCTCGGTCGCGCCGTTGAGTTTCGCGCCGTTGAGGCTTTTCTTCTTGAAGACGTAGTACAGGACACACTCGCGCATTTTCGCACGAGCCTTAGCGGGCGAGTCGAGAATCTCTTGCCACTTGACCGGCGGAAACACTTTCCCGTCCAACGCCGCGACCTTGTCTTTGCCATCGTCGCCATCANGCGCCGTTGAGTTTTTTCTTCTTGAAGACGTAGTACAGGACACACTCGCGCATTTTCGCACGAGCCTTAGCGGGCGAGTCGAGAATCTCTTGCCACTTGACCGGCGGAAACACTTTCCCGTCCAACGCCGCGACCTTGTCTTTGCCATCGTCGCCATCAAATGCCGGGCTCTCTCTCAAGCAGTCCATCGCCGCCCTGACTGCTGGTTCACGTTTCACCGCCAACTCTTTGCAACAGTCCCTTTCCGTGCGTGGTTTCTCGATGAAATGCGATTCGAAGTCGAAGATGGCGACNGCTCTCTCTCAAGCAGTCCATCGCCGCCCTGACTGCTGGTGCACGTTTCACCGCCAACTCTCTGCAACGGTCCCTTTCCGTGCGTGGTTTCTCGATGAAATGCGATTCGAAGTCGAAGATGGCGACTTCACGCAGCTGGGCAATCGGTGCCAGCTTTTCTATCGTGCTCGAAAGGATCCTTTCGTCAATGCCTTGTAGAGACGATTGGACCCCTCCTGCCGCTCGTCCAAGCCGATTCGTGCAAACATGTCAGGGCCGAGTGAGACGAAGAATAGGTCGGATACGACCCTCATATCATTGCGCGAATAACGCGACACCTCCGTCAGATGACCCACCACGAGGAACTGGTACTTGTCTTCGCCGGCGATGAAAAAAATGGGGGCAATACGGCGAAGGCCTTCAAGCCTTAGGCTGAAGTTCCCCGTACGCAGGGCAGTGTGGAAGGCGATGTACGCAGGGTAGTCGTGAAGGAGGAACTGTTCCCACACAGCGAAAGTCTTGTGAGACTCCGCCCGTGCCACTATCCACCGAACCACCCCGTCGACCACTTTGTCCTCTTCCACCGGTCTGTCACCTGGCGTCGGCAAACTCTTCAAGTATTCCTGTAGACACAGAGTCATAAGCGCCGCCCAAAACGCCGTTATGTGGTGGTGGGCCCGACGGTAGTTGCTCCCCTCCCCCGACTTCGACCCGACTGTGCTCTCAAGATTGGGTGGGCCACCACCCGCGATACCAACAGAGGGCCTCTTCCTGCGCTTCCTCTCCGACCGGGCGTTTTCCTCCCGTCCGACGGACCCTTGCACCGGAAGCTCTCGCGTCGCGTTTTGTCGCGGCGGGGGGGGTGCGCACCTCAGTGGGTAGGTTGCCCTCTCGCCTGCTCCCGGTCCGTGGAAGTTAATTTGTTACGTCTCCCCCTGAGTTATCGACCACTGGAGTACGAGGGGTTAGCGTGCCTTCCGTAAGCTGACGAAGGTCCCATGCTGGCTGCATACCCCCGCTTCCGGGTGTAACAGAGCTCCCAGGCTGGTTCCGAGGCGTAGCCGGTGGCGTAGCCGGTGGCGTAGCCGGTGGCGTAGCCGGTTGACCTGTGGGGTTGTAAGCCCCACCAGCCCGGTTGCCCCGCCTACCTCTCCGACGGGTCATCTGTCAGCACGACCTGTGCCGGCCGTTATCCCATGTATTAAATACCTGGCCATGGAATACGACCAAATATTACAAATGTCACGTGATACGTACAGCCTGCGCAGGCGCACACCTATGCTACGTCTGTGGGCGCGCTTCGTTGTCTCTTCACAGCCATGCATAACATATGATCCTCTGTATAGGCATGCTAGTGTACCTTAGCGCATGACGGACTGAAAGCTGTCGATCTACATACTATATACCGTAAGAATCGGGGTCTTCGCACACTGTGCGATCACCTTTTTAAATGTCTTCGTTCTTCGCACAGGGGTGCGGAGACGCCGATATGTGCGGTATTGAATAAAATTGAAGGGGGTTAAGGTGGGGTGCTTTGAACGCACACCCTGCGCGAAGACTCCGACATGTGCGCTCCAAATGAAATCACAGCGGACATTGCAGTACTCCACATGAAAGGTAGTCCTGCATGATCCGTCAAAACACAGGAAGAAAACACGCACACACACACACACATACCCGGGAAAAAAAAAAAAGAGACGCGGCGAAACAAGAAAAACACGGCGAAATACCTAGGCGACGGTTTCCTTTTTTTTCGATTCCCCCGCACCCAAGGGTTGTGTCCCGTTTGTACCTTGTACACACGCAATACGTTAGCTACGATGTCGGAGGAAGCGAGCGCGGGCTCTGCCTCCGCGTCACAGGCCTCACAGGCCTCACTGGCCTCAAAGGCCTCACAGGCCAGTGCTGGTGGTTCTTCCTCGGTAGACCAGGGACCTGCCGCTACCGANTCACAGGCCTCACAGGCCTCAAAGGCCTCACAGGCCAGTGCTGGTGGTTCTTCCTCGGTAGACCAGGGACCTGCCGCTACCGACCCGAAGGCTTCAGGAGAGGCTATCGACGAGATGCTGGCCGCAAATGACCCCGACAGCAAGAAGCGCAAGTACCCAGAGCCCGGCTTCCCAACTGAAAGGTCAGGAGCAGTCGGAAAGAAAGGTAGCTACCCGGTCGGGTTCAAACTCAAAGCGGTCGCATTCACACGCGTCGTCTACGAGGACGGAAAACCGGTGGGAAACAGCGGTGCAGCGAAAGTTCTCGACGTGCCCGCAGGCGTATCGTCGAGTGGGTGCGCGACGAGGAATCGCTCAGAGCCAACGTCAGCGACAACCCCAAGCTGTCTAAGGCCAAGTAAATTCACGCTGGAGGCAAAGCTTCGACAGCCGACATCGAAGAAGCCCTGGTGGAATTCATCAACGATCAGCGCAAGCATCACGTCGGCTGTGGTAGCATGGCGGTCATGAACAAGCTGCTTGAGTTGAAGCCGGATGCCCTTGGCGGGCTGACAGCCAAGCCGAAGCCGGAGGAGGCGTTGGCTTTCAAGTCCAAATTCAAGAGCTGGTACCAACGTTTCCGAAAAAGGAACAAGTTCAGCATCCGCCGGCGTACAAGCGTGGGCCAAAAGCTACCGAAGGGACACGAGGGCATGGCGTGGGCGACGTTGATGAAGCTGCGTAAGGCTCTCCTGGAGCGTGCTGGCGAGATCTACGCTCAGCGCTACCCGCCTGCACCTGGCGAGAGCCCCATCAGAGGGGAGGACCTGAGTTCATCGCAGCTGGAGTTGGTGACCGACGAATTGTTCGAAGAACTGGGCAACATGGACCAGACGCCAGTCCAGCACGAGATGCCGGTGGAGACGACTCTGGAAAAGGCCGGTGCGAAGGATGCCCGCATCGCCACCGGAGGTGAGAGTATGACTGCTGTGTTCAGTGTTTTCCTAACTTTTGCCATGAAGTGTCGCGCGTATTTGCGGTCGGCCGGATATTTGTTCTGGTCGTGATATTATTTACATGTTCTTGGAAACGTAATTCTACCATTTGCATCCATTTCAGCCGGCGTCTGTTGCATTCGCACAATTTTGAAACCTCTCCCCTACCCCCCAACATCGTGTATCCCCCCCCCCCCACCAGGAAAAGAGAAGGAACGCTTCACGCTCTGCCTGGCTGCCTCGGCGGATGGCAAGGTCCCGCCTCGCATCATCTTCAAGGGTACGCCTTTCGTTCCGCCTGCCACGCCCGGGAAGGGAAAGGCGACTCAGCCGCGGAAGAACTCTATCGCGTGGGAGGTACTTCCCGCGAACCGCTCCAAGCACGGGCTCCCCGTGGGAGGCATGTCCTTCGGGGGTGCAGGAGAAGAGCTGGTGTGACCTGCGGGAGTGCAAGCTCTGGATCAAGGACAGCTGGAAGCTCCGTCCCAACAACGGCAGCATCGTCCGGCAGCGCCGATGCATCTTGGTGCTGGACGACTTCAAGTGCCACAAAGACGATGGCTTCATCGCGGCCCTCAACAAGGAAGCCAACACCATCGTCATCTTCATCCCAGGCGGGTTGACCCCTCTCCTCCAACCGCTGGATCGCATGCTCAACAAGCAGATGAAGCGGCTGCTGCGGGGCATGTACACGGCAAACACGGCAAAGGCGGCCAGGGACCCCAAGACGGGCAATCTGGCACCGCCGGGGCGTGGGGCCGTCGCTACTTGGTGCAAGAACGCGTGGGCATCCATCACCCCCGAGACAGTCAAGACTTGCTTCAAGATCTGCGGCCTCACGCTCGCGCTCGACGGCAGCGAAGACCACGCCTGGTGCCTGCACAACTTCGGGGACGGATACCGCGAGCTCCTGGAGCAGCAGCGCGTCGAATGGCTTGCGGAACACCCCAACGTGACTCTGCCGACGCTCCAACTTCCGAAGGTACCAGCCGAATCAACCGCCAATCACATCGAGGCTGCAGCAAAGGAGCTCGAGGCGGGGCTTTTGCCTTGCGGCGACGACAGCGACATCGAGATTGAGGATGACGACAGCGATGTAGAAGTCGTGGAAGGGGCGGGGGATAAAGCAGTGATTGAGCTGTAAAATACCGCCGTCACGTGGGAGTACCAGTACAGTAGAGGTTTGGTTCGCAACATGTTGGTAGGAGACTGGCGCTAGAACTCTGTGATGCAGAGGACAGCGGCTTCTAGAGAGGGGTTTTTGTTTGGTGCTACATACGAACGTGGAACAATACTTGCAACGCGGTCCACGAGCATGTGCCAGTAAAGATTTCCAGAATACTTTTGTGGAGATCGCTACTTTCTGCCGGTTTTTCGCACGAGTCCTAGGTGGTGGTTTGTTGCGGTGGTTTCGATGAAAAAACAAAAAAAAATGATCACACGCTGAAAAACAAATATATTTTCAAGTCCGGCGGGTACCGTATTACAAAAAACGTTATTGCGCAGAGGTACATGAGCACCGCACGGCGCCGAAGTTGATTTTTCATCAATTACGCCCCTACTTGTTTAGCGCACAATAAGACTGGACACCGCTCTTGGAAGCGCCCAACCTCATTGCTGGGATCGGGGTCTCCACACAGTGTGCGTAAACCCCGATCCCTGTGCGATAATCGAATTAAATCATGTGGAACCCGGTTTTTGTTCCGCGCCTCTGTGCCATGGCCCCGACCCGTGCGGAGACGCCGATCCGTGCGAAGACCCCGATTCTTACGGGATGCCCGGCTCGACATTCCTGCCGCGTTTCAATCTATAATACTGGTGTATGTGCACGGTCTGGCGTGTACGTAGCTGAGCGCCCCGGGTCATGTTTGACTCGTACCATGGTAAAGCACCGAGTCTAATTTTCACTTCAAGATAGAAGTACTTGCCCTCTCGAAGCCCAGATGTCCTATAAATTGTTGAGGCGGCCGGACTGTATCGGGCATTTCCATAGTATCTTTGGATGGAGGTCGTGTATCCAGTGGATGTACATGCGCAACATGCAAGAGCGTGCGTTCGAACCCCACGGCGTGGGCTCTCCTGAAATTTGAATTTTGAACACACCATGCTTATTTTCTACCGCACTAAATCGCCTCAAACCTTTTGCATTAGGTGGGAATGAGACCTAGATATATTTCGGTAGCATAATTAGGCTGCAAGACGCCAACCTTGCGCAGAGGTCGGCTCGCGTGTGAAGCTTCCTAGCGGATTTTGGAGCTGCCGCAGTGTGGTACGCTCTAGCTAACGTCTAAATTTCTCACCCCACCATGTGTATCTGGGCGTATCAAACATACCCTGTTGTGCCCTTGCATCTTTTTAACATACCTCTCGTGTTGTCTGGGAAGTTTAGCCTCTGGTTCGCCCTCTAGAGCCGGTGCTGGGTGTGGAGGTCTGTTGCGCCGCGAGCCGCCTGATCAGAGGGGTTTCCGCAGGGGGCTGCTTTCCCGTTGGAGGCTTTTTTTCTCACACTTTTTTTTTTTCAGGCGTGCAGCACTGCACTAATTTTGTGGCGGGGTGGCGGTGTAAAACCATTGGCCGTGCCCCCCCCCGGACAAGGATCGTCGCAGCATGTGTAACGGCGGTTAATTCATCCTTACGCAGCAGACGGCCAGACCTTAGCAAAAGCAGAGGGGGCGCAGCAACAGAAGCAGGTAGGTCCAGTTATACTTTTCGAGCGGCTGCTCCCGGTCAGAGGGGCGTTTCGCTTCTCGTCCTGCTTGTGCGAGATGCGGAGTAATTTTTAGAAGGTTTCGAAAGAGGATACAGCAGCAGGGTTGGTCTATACTCCTTGGCGATGATCTAGAACGCAAGCAGACCATGCGTATCACCTAGGTTAGGGCCTTACCCTTTTCGCACTCGAGTCTCATCTGTTTGTCGCTGGCCGGCAACTGCAACAAATGTTCGTGTTGATTTCCACCGCCGTGTTCTGCGAATCATGTTCGTGTCCTGTGGTACGCATATTTGTATCCGTGTGATGTTCATCGGTTCCGCCCAACTGTGGTGGTATACACGCGTGATGCCTATAACACAACTCTGTCGTCACCAGCGATTGTGAGGCGACGGATGCCGTACTGAGAGCTGATGAGCTCCGGCATGAAAATCGTTGCCAGATAACCCGGACTTGTTCTCCGTGTTTCAGAATTGGTCAGTTCTCGTACACGGACTGGGAATCGCTTTCTCGGGAAAATGTCGTCGTGCAGATAACCCGATGCCCGACCAACGGGAGGTTGAGGGATCCACCCTTCCTTCCAATGATCAGAATGTTCCGCCCTCTGCGAGCAAACGACTTCATTTGCAGGCTTTGGTCGGTGCTCTGCGTCGAGGAATGTTTGGGGATTTGTATGCTAACAGCAGCGGTAGTTCATGTTTCGTGGCCCTGTCTTCATTGCTGCAGAAGCATCGTCGGAGAATAGAGCGCTTTAAATCCGTGCTCAAGCTTGGCTCAAGTGGAGCGTATCCTACAAGCAGCTAAATCCACCATCGGCATTGGATTCCCGACTGCTGAGCACACACATCGGTATCTGTCCTTGAGCGGCCGTGGTCCAACCCAATGAACCTTCAAGCAGCGACTCATCTCATACGTGCGGTGCTGCTATAAATATGAACCCAGCTCGAGTTGTCCGAACGCAGGAGGATGCTGAAACCGTGACCATGGGATCGTATTCCAGTACAGTATAGCGGCTACGGTTTAACGCAAGATGTTGAACAGAAGGTCCGGGTTTAGCAGAGGTGAACTGGCTTGGCACGGCCAAAATCGGTGTAACAGAAAGTTTGTCATGTTTCTGAGATTTTATGTTGAATCGAGCTTCTGGGGGCCGCGCCACGTAGGAGTGGTTCGTCCAGTGGTTGATTGGGTGGATTTTCTTGGATGCTGTAGCATCCGTGGGCTCGTGTTGTATTTCCACAAGAGCTGCAAGATCTATAACAAGGCAACAAAACTACAGAGGTCTGACGCGTGATTTGTTTCCCAACACTTTCTACTAAGAGCGTGATTAAGTTCCCACCACCCTCTACCAAGCGCGTAAAACTGGTCCATATTGCTCGCCAACCAACTGATGAAGCGGTGTGTGGAGCTAGCCCAAGGGGCGAACGCTACCTGCGTTGTGTGACATGAATGATACGCGTTCCATCAACTTTTACGGCACATACTGCTGTCGTTGGGACGACTGGGTCCATGTTTGACGGCTTTTCGTTTTGGCTATGTTAAAACATAATATTACGTTGAAACTGCATTTCACTCTCTAGTCTACACATATGGTAATATTTTTTTTATGTTATACCGTAGCCAAAACGGTTTAACAGAAGTGCCAATGTAACAGAGGGATTTTGGCTTGTCACGACCCTATGTTAAAGCGTAGCCGCTACCGTAGTGTATGCAGGTTTTCATGAACATACTACGGTATCGGACAACGTATGGAATCGGTGGGTTATTGTTGGGGTTACGGTAGCAGCCCAGTTTTTCAGGGCATGATAATGATTTCGCCTGCTCGGAGAAACTCCCCAATATGAACGTTCTCATTTGTATTTTCTCCAGAAATAGCTTGTACAGTAGTCCAATCTAGTTCGTTCGTTCTTGTTTCACCGTCTTCGAGAACGATCAACTCTATGTTTTTTCATTCCACCTGGGGCCTCCCTGTTTCCTGATTGTCTGCATCTATGTCATTCGGTCGTTCTCCGGGTTCGATCGCCTCCCGGTCCGCCGGTCGTGGTTTGCTATCACGGTTGTTTGAGGATTTTCTGAGTCCATTTTGATGGTCCGTTTGACTCCTAGAAGCGTTGTGTTACCCTTTCTATTGGGCAGTTGGCCTGTGACCACGGAAGTCGCCCGAGTCAGGTGGACCAGTACAGATATTAGAAGGTGCTGAGAAGGGACCGGGACAAATTTTCATGTGAAGGCAACAACAACAACAACAACAACCGCAGCAACAACAACCCTATCTCCGTGTTGCTGAATACACAATGTCGATTTTCCATGCGACCGGGCAGCTATCCTATTGAGGTGGTGGCGCTAGATGTAGCTGCCTGTGCGTCCGCCGATCACCGCCCCCCCCCTCCCCCCCCTTTTGCTCCGTCCCGTGTGTTGCCTGCAGCTCCCATTATTTAAAGGACTAGTCTACTGTAACGATGGACGCAGCGGCAGCAAAGAGCTTCAAGCTGGATGCCAGCGCTGGCGGGTGTTCTGGCATGTTCTGGAGGTACAATCAAAGAGAACATGCGCTCGAACTGGCTTGCCTGGCGAGGCCGACCTGTCTCTCTATCGAAAATAGTAGCACAGCAATCCTGGGACAATTTTTGGCCCCTGCTTGTTCCGGCAGTAGAAGATATTGGGGAGCTCTCCTCAACATGCACCGTGCCCAACGAAGTACAATGTCGGGCATAGGCGTATCACTCGTTAATATTGCTCGCACAAGCACGTGGTCCACGCAGGGAGATGTTCAACTACTGGATGCTGTCACCAAGTTTGTCTATGAGCAGATTCGCTCCGGTTGAAATTTCGTTCTTGTTGGCAAAAGATGGAGTGGAGGTGATGCTCTTCGGTACCAGCAGACAGCGTCGAGGAGACCCGAGGTCGAATTGCTGAAGGCGGAGCCGACGGAGGTTCTGCCGTACAGACACATGGACTCCGCACCTCGGCCACTACCAGCTGCTGAGGAGGATACATGTTACCGCCGCGTGGTTATGCTAACAGCTCTCGTACGCTCGGACTCTATCCAATGTTGGGTGCCGAAGTCTTGAAGCCGCTGTCCGACTTAGGAAACTGCAGTTCGCAGGAGCTTTCACCAAACAACTAGACGGACGGTGGCGAGTGATGTTTGGGAATCTCGTGGGGCGGGCAAGGGTGCCCAGAGTAGAGCAGGCCGAAATCGTCTGAAGGACGATGTATCAGGAACTACTGACGGATCCGCGGAAGAATATTCGGCGAAAATTCCGAGTCCCTGGCACCATCTGAACTCTCTTGGCAAGCGGGGCGCCGTGGTACGAGGTGCTTCTGGGAGCGAAGAGGCCACCATTCGCTACTACTGTTTGCGTCTAAATGGGACAGTCAAGGCCTCAACAATACAACGACCCCACCCTACACGGGCGAAAGGGGACCAAGCGTAGAAAGTTTTGTCATCAGAGGACACCTAGAAAGACACCACGGCGACCGAGAAGAGGAGCACGGAGATGCCAGAGCGTGCAGAAACACATGTGTGTGCAGACGGAACGTAATGGAGGTGGTAGGAGTTCGCCACTGTATCCTTTTGTCATTTGTTTTTGTGCATCATTTTTCTTGCAATCCACCCCCCGCCCGCCTTGTTCTTGCAGAACAAAGCCGGAGATGGGCTCTACTACGTCGAGCCCCGACTGGCCGCGCAACGGCACCATGCTCAAGGGCTGGTAAGTTCTATCTTTCACTGTGGTGTTTGTGTCCCTTTTTCTCTTCCTGCCGAGCTACACTGTCGAGAGCAAACCATTCACAACAACAGTGATAATCCGCTCTCTCTTGCACGCTGCTGTTCCAACCCCGCTACTTTTGACTCCTTGCTTTCGTCGCATCGCAGGTACGTCGCAGAGCACCCCGGGTAGGTGAAGATCGACCACCCGGAAGGCTACTGGATGCCTGTGGAGCAGCGCGGGAAGGTCGTGATGCACGAGGTGGACTCGTAAGCCGTCAAACTGCTACGCCATTTGGCCCGACGGAATATGATATAATAGTGGTGGTTTGTGTAGAAGGCCGCCTGAATATGGCGGGTCGACCAGGTGCAGGGCTGGTGAAATTGCGTGACACCGACTGAATATTCAAGTTGTCTCATGCCGAGTGCCCAGCGTAAGGCCGGCCGAATTCCTTGGCACTACCGTGTCGCCTCATACAGGACCACTACTGCAGCGTCAGCTGCATGCATGTGAGCGTTGTACACGCTGAAGTAGTCTTTTCAACCTAGTCTTCGTCAATGTCGGATTCTTCGACGCGGTGAGAAGCGCTCGATTTCGTACCAATGTTAATGATCCCATAGTGGTCATATGACCTCCACCCGAACAAAGGCTCGCCATTGGCGCAGTGTGCACCTACCGAACGTGAAAGGCTTCCATGGTAGATGAGGCCGTCGGTCACTGAAAGAAGACCGGCACACGCACGGATCGATTTTTAGCGCGTGTACGATCGTATCCATAGTGGTATTGGTTGTAGCTGTTGTTGCTGTTGTGGCTGCTGTATTGTTGATGATGATGATGTTATCGTCGTTGTTGTTGCGGTCGTCGCCGGTGTTGTTATTTTGTGTCGCTGTCTTCACCATTGAAAGCTAGAAGAGTGAACTTCGATCATCATAACCGATGCACCTAGAGTGCATGTGTCATGGCTGCCGCAGTCGTCGTCGTTGCTGGATGTTGATGTTTCTTGTTGCCGTTTCCGGTCCCGAACGCGTGCGATCACAAGAGTAATGGATGTGTGTCCCATTTTTTGGCCCGTTTCGCCAATGTAGAGTTCCGCCGGAGAGACTGCTTCTGTACACGTTAGAATTAATCAATGTGACGACACAGCAGTGCAGGCACCATTCGCGTACGAACGATGGAGATTGCACAATGGCCGGCCGTTCTTCTTTCGTGATATCTATCATGATCATCGTCGCCCCGTTCATGAGTTTTCGTTCATTTTATTACAGCAGTGAACCCACCAACGACCTTCCTCGGCTGCGTTCCGCGTGTTACGTCGGCTACACCCGTCCGTCACCAAGCTGAGCTGGTTCACCACGTCGACGCCCCTTTCATCGATCACGCCTTCTTTTTGAGTCCTCCGAAGCCACCAAACAATCTCCTCATCGGAGACACGGCGGCGGTAGGCGGGGCTGCTTTCGTCTCGGCAGAACGATCGCTGTCATCATCGGCCCTTGGCGCGCCGGAGCTACCCCTGGTTTTCACATCCCGGCTGACGTGCCTCTGCGACTTGGTCCCTTGGGCCTTCGCCGTGCCCTTTCGTCAAAATTTTTTTGGGGGATAGAGGGTCGAAGGTCAATTCTTACAACAACTAGCTTTGCTCTTCGAAGCCGTGATCGGTAATATTCTAGCATAAGAAACTGTATGCCAGTTCACCCTGCCGCTTTACACAACAAGGTACGATTTCCGGACAGCAAGGGCAGTTGAGGCGAAAGAATATTTACGTACAGCGGAATGACTTCCACGAAGAGCGGGAAACACCAGTAGGGCGCGTGCCAGCAAGAAGACGCAATGAACTGCACATGTTGCTGTTTACCTGGTTCGTCTCCCTCCTCGTATATCCGTCCCGTTGGCTGCTTCTCTCGTGGGAACGCGATACTGTCCTCCTGCTACTGCTGGTCTTATTATCCGCCTTTGCCCGTTCGGACAGCTGTATCACTTTCTCCCCTCCATCATCGGCAGGTGCCAACTGTTTTCCTTTTCCGTCTTGTTTCTTCTTGTCCTTGCCACGGTCGCTGACGCGAACCTTTACAACTGACGTAGACATCGTCGGAGACCTTCCACCTTTGTTTCCGGACTGGCCGTCAACCGTCATGCTCCGCTCGTCCTCAGAAAGATTGCTACTTTCCGCTGCAGACGCTCGTCTCGACCGAGAGTTTCGGCGCTCGCCTTTCGAGCGTACCGCTGACTTCTCGCTACCCTCGCCGTTTCCCCTGTTTAGCGAGTAGCTTTCCGACGTGCCCCTCCCTCTCGATCTCCTTCGACTCTTCTGATCATGACGCTGTTCGCTATGGCCGCCGTCGTTGCTCGAAATCTGCTGGCTGCTACCTTCGGTTTGGCTCTCGTAATCTTCGTTGTCGTCCTTTCCCGTACTGCGGACCCTCGCCTGCCATTTGGTGGCGGCCGAGAGCTCTTTCTTGGTGTTCTTGACGTCTAATTTCTTCGATGCGGTTGTGGCTTCGGCTTCAACAGCAGCAGAACTAGTCCTCGCCAACGCGTTGCTGGCATTCCTGCCGCGGGTGCGGGTGCGGGTAAATTCGCTTCTTGAGGCCCCCGCCTTCCCATCATTTTCGGCGATAGCATTGGGACCTGGTGAACCGTTTCGGTGGGGGGGGGCATTGCTCGACATGTTCTTCTTGGCACCGCTGCTTTGGCTTTCGTCGCGTCTCTGCCTCGTTCCTTTCTCCCGTCCTTGTGCTCCGTTTCCCCGGGCTTTCGAGGCCCTGGGCTTGTCCTTCGTGTCGTTACTGCGATCGTCGTCGTCGTCGTCGAACCCAAGACTGGCATTGCTGTCGTTGCTGCTGCCACGAGAAGACCCTCTCACGGCTGTTCGGGACAGATCGAGCTGGATACGCTCCTTGGTTTGACTCCGGTGCACGGAGCCGCCCCTGGATGGGCCTAGGGTGTGCTCCACGTGCGCCTTTCGAGCCTAGCATATGCCCGTGCAACGCACGAGACAAACAGAGGAGTGTGTTTCAATCCCATTCAGTCAGCCTTGCAGTCCCTAAACTCAAGACGATGTAATCTCCCTAATGCAGACTGGACATCTGTGGCAGGGCTGATAGGTTTTGCTCAACTGTTACTTCATTGGGGATGCAATAAAAGGGGGTAGGAGGTGTTCAGGGGGAAATTAATGCGTGATTCACTCGTTCAGCACCACGTCGTCGCCCTACACGCCGACGGCAAACAACAAGCAACTGAGACTCTCGGCGGATCCCTCCGGACAAACCGATTCTCACCTCCTGCGCCTCTCTCGTCCTCTTGGAGTACGCGCTGTCAAGTATGTCGGTGGCAGTCTTGAGGGTTGGTCCGATTATCTCCGGACACAGTTTGTGAGACACCCGCATTTCCTTGCGAATCAAGGGCATGCAGTGTGCTTCCATCAGCTCCTGCAGCTGGGGGGTCTGTCGGTATGGGGATCGATTTCAACACGGCGAAAGAAGGCGCCGGAAACTGAGCAACGTAGGCTTCAATCTTCCGTGCACCACGTTCGTTGCAGACCGAATACGCACAAAATACGATAGATGACCCTTGTCAGCCAACGTTTGTCGAAACCAAGGCTTAGGTGAATACTTTCGTGGGTTTTACGAACAAGTGACTCTTTTTGTCTCTCCCTCTCTAGGACTGTCCCTTGATCTGCTCGTCCCCAACACTCTCTCTCTCTCTCTCTCTCTCTCGCCCGCCTCCTGTCACCTCACCGAAACGAGGTGCGCGTGCGAAAGCAAGGCCTCCGACATCACCGCGAACGTCAAGCACGCTTCGAGCTTGTCCGCAGCCGCGGCCACAACCATCGCGGCTACCCGGGGCAGCATCACGCCGAACCCGGCGATCACCGCCTGGTCCCACGCGAACAGACACGCATCTGCCCCGAGGTGTCCAACGAGGCCCATGGTCACCAAGGGTTCCAAGAGGGCCCACAACGCAACGCGCGCTTGAGACTCGGTGACTTCGGGCAGGGGGGCGGAGGTGCGGCTGTCGGTGGTGGAGTCGGTCCGGCTGGAGGATGGCATATCGACACCATCTGCACCTTTCCCCAGTGACGGCGCCTCGGAGCTCGGTTGCCCTTGCGGCAGGAGCGCTGCGCGTCGGCTTGTTGCTGAGCTGGTCCGCCGGGGCGATGGTGGCGGTGTCGTCCTGTCCTGTCCTTGTTCCTGGTTTTCCTGCGGTTGCTGCTGCTGCTCATCGGTCGCAGCATTCGAGGCTCCGCTTTCCCCGACGGCGGAAGAACTACTGTCGGCGGTGTTTACTCGACCGTCCCCCGTCTTACCGTTATCGCCTTTGTTTCCCTCCGAGGGAGCTGCTGCTACGGTCAGCCCCAGGTGAACGCGAGCCACGTGATCGAGCAGTCCACGGAACCCCGGCACTAGTACGCCGTAGCTTTTGTTGACCCAGTCGGGGAGGACAATGTTGTCCGCGCCGCCACGCCCGTCCCCGCTATTCTCCTTGGTTTCCGTAGCAAGAGTGGCTATCTTGGGAGACCTCGCTGATTTCTTGGTTCGAGTTGTTGCGACGCCTCCAGCCCCACTGCCTGACACCCCGGTGACGCCCGATAACTCTTTCGGGTCAACCAAGCCTTCCAGCCCCGCCTCCAAGGCGCCCTCGAACATCTCAACCAACCTCTCGATCATAACATCGATCTCCTGCTCTCTCAGGCTCGACGCTGCTGCTGTTGTTGTGGTTGCCGCTGCGTTGGAGCTGCTGGAAGAGGAGGAGTAAGAGGATTTTGTCGTAATGACTGCGCACAACGGCACCAGGAAGTGCAAGAAGGACTCAGGGATGTTGGCCGTGGCCTTTTGTCCCCGCTTGGTCATCTTGCACGCGTGGTGATAGCTGAGCACCGTCTTCATGAGCACCACATTGCGGCTTGAGAGAGGGAGGATGCGGCGCGAAGCAACGCTCCCAGACTCGAGGAGGACCTAGTGCGACAGAGAAATGTTTCGGCGCACGTGCGCTGCTTCCAAAATGTTCATGAAAACAGATTGAGGTCGGAACGTTGCGAGATGGAGGTGACCGGCGTGTGGAAACGCCTTGCGGAGGGGCATGGGAAACGTACGGTATCAAGCACAGCAGCGGGGCGCGTGATGGGCATGCTTGGCGCTGTCTCTTATCGTTTCCTCTGGCACGCACCTTACTCGGCACGGACCACCGCTTGGAACGCACAAATTTGTACGTCCTCAACTTGTTTGTTTATGTCTCGTGTCTTTTGCCTTGTGACATGATATTGGCTAGTACGTGGTTTTGTAGAAGTCGGGGCGGGGGAGCCGGATGGCTTCACGATACTCTGGAGCCTTCTACGACCTGACATCATAAGCTTGGAGAGTGTTCCTTTGAAAATGTCACTGCTCGTGTGGAGACCCCTTCAGATCTACAGCGTGACGACCACTGGCCGCGTCAATGATGTCAAGAATCTCGTGCGACCACTTGCCTGGCAGCGGTGAGTGATGTAGATGTCCTGCCCCGATATGGTGCTGTTTCGGTTCTGTCTCACCAGCAGCTCGTACTCTTCCCGCGCCTTCATTTGTCAAATGCGGGCCTGATCGCTGTGAACCTCACGGGGCTATTAGCGTACAGTTGAGGAAAAAACTCGACGTGAAGCTTGTACCGATTTCACACGGGCATCACTAGGCCTAGAGAGACGATTCAGCTCCATTCAATGACCAAACGAATGAGCGTTTTGGAGGACAAGGCTAACCGGAAGTTCATCTACACCAGAACTGGCGGCATACCTCGGAAACAGCGCGCTTGGCTTGACCACAGAAGAGATTTCAGAAATGCATTCAAGACACGACATATTTCCACCACTACCTGGCAAGGTGCAAATAACCCTAGGCTGCCAATCATCCGCCCTGGTGCGGGGAAGGAAACCTCGGAAACGAAATCCTTTGAGCTGGCAGAACTCACCGCCGTGTGCTTCAGGAGCAGGCGCCAGATGTCCAGCCTCGCCTTGGACGGGACCGCTTGGTTGAGCATCAGGCGCAGGCTTCCTAGGTGTTCGCGGGGGAGCTCCCTCAGCAGGGACACCGCCCCTTCCGCCGCCGAGTCTAGGATGTGGTCGAGGTACTGGGCTTCCTCGGTGCCTTCGCGATTTGCCGCGCTGTCCTGGACAACTCTCGCTCTGCGAGTAGGCATAGTCTATGGACTTGACTGTGTTTTTGTGGTTACTGGCAGAGCTAGCGCTATGCACAGGAAATGTGTGGCGCTTGTATGTATATGTATTGCAAGTACGTGAGTTAACTAGGTGTGTACACATTTGAACGTCGCACGGACGTCTACACGTGTGCTGGCAACAAGGTGTGCGTCCACATCTGTGCATCAATGCATTTCTGAGTGAGAGCGCATGCAAGCTGTGCGGTGTTTTTTCAGCATGATCTCCTCCTCGGACTGGCAGTACTATGGGATAACGTAGTGCTCGTGACGCGGTGGTGCGGGATGTTTCGTGATGCCCTAGGGTGGTCGAGGAAACGCTCCAGGCCAAAATCTGACACCATTCTGATGAAGAAGGCGTCCGCCTCCATGTGGTACACAATGCTTCGCTCTTGCAAACAAAGCTGCATTCGACGGCCAACTCGGCACTCCACTCGGTCTGTCTCTGGTCGTACCTGGCTTCCTTGGCGATCTCTGCGTCCATGGACTTGCTGAACTGCGACTCGAATGCCTGGTACACCTGCGTAGAGCGAGCAGAGCTGTCCAGATAAAGGACCCGGAGTCACCCCTCTGGACTCTACTAGGTAACGTTGACCTCAATGGCATGTAGCGATGAAAGTATCCCGATCCTTCTAAAGTCTTGATCGAACCTAACAGTTTGGACTAGAAGACTTCGAAGGAACAAGGCCATCGGGGTGGTTGGTTCCATACGGCTGAAAATTTCCCCTCAAAAGCACCACATCCTGGTTAAGGGTAACGCAGATGTGCGCATGATGGAATGAGTAAACCACACTATTTCCGGCAGCTCACTTTGTTGTTCTCGGACATGATGTCGCGGTGCGCTTCTTCAAGAAGTGTGATCTGCTCCGGCGAAGACAGGTCCGAAAAATGTCCCAAGCCATGCGACTTGAGCACAGTAGACACCCGCTCAAATAGCTGATCAGAAAGGACCTGTTCTACATTGAAAAACGGTGCGTGCCAACAGGTAAAAGAGCGGTGATTGTGTCTGATGACCGCAGGAGTAGAACACACCGCCATAGACTCTAGATGTCTCCGATAAACACAAACACGTTTCTTATCTCAGCGCCAAAACTTGCGTTCTTGTTACAGATTCGCCGGCAGTCGCGTCCAGTTGGACAAATCAGCACAGCACCGCCTTTGAGTGTTGGAGTGCCGATGAAAGACATGTGCAAACCGCATCCAAGTCTGCTGCGCTTTGTCAGGGTACAGGATCTTTCGTTGCGAGCTTCGACAGCCATATCCAAAAGAGACCAGTTTCACCGCGCACCTCCCACGCCGGCGAACGACCGATCTCCTCTCTGACGTTAACGACCCAAGCCGGCGTACCGACAGCGCCCATGCCAGAGGCTGTTGGTATCATCTGGTACGAGGCCTCCTCGCGGACGTTCAGGGCGCTGAGCGCCGCCGAGAACTGCGAGAAAAGAGGGAGGAAGATTGCATACCGCGCGCGGGACTGTCGTCTTTTGGGGGTTCGTTGAGAATTGAGAGGGATTCATGAAAAATGTGCGGCGGAAATAGCGAGAGAGAGAGCGAGCGTGGGAGAGATTCTCACAGCATCACAGCATACCAGCAAGCGTGCCAGAGAAGCTTCCCACAGTATACAACAGCGGGGCAGCAGTGGCAGGAGAGGGACCGGCCTTTGTGTTCTCGTCTTGAAATATGTCGTCGTGCATTACCCTGCCGCTCCAGCTGGTGCTCGTCTCCATCTGCGCACTCACGGTGGACGCCTTCTTCCCTTCTACATTGACGAGCGGTTCGCTGCCCTTTGACCGTGTGCACCATGGCGGCTGCTGCAGCAGCAGACACACCATTTCCAAGGCAGGCGTTGGAATGACCATGTCTTCGGTGAAGACCAGCAGCGCCGCCGACAAGCTCCGCGATCTACTCAGCCGCCCCGAGATCCTCACCATGCCGTGCTGCTACGACGGTCTCACAGCTCGGCTAGTGGAAGACGCCGGGTTCCCGTTGACGTTCATGACAGGGTTTGGAGTTTCTGGCGCACACGGGTTGCCCGACACTCAGGTGATGGTGTCCTCTTCTACAGCAGTACACTGCTGTTGAATATGGAGCGCATGCCACTTCCCCGAAAAGGTCATCTCAGATATGTGCCGTTCGCCATCAAACAACAGCCGTGATGCCGGCGTTAGACGGTGCCAATCGGCGGGTGCGCTTTGCGTTCGTTCATGTTTACGACGCATCGTCTTCAGCCTGTCGTCTATTGCTGTTGGCGAGGCGTGCAAACCTACGGTGGTTGGCAGCGACATACTGACCCCCCCCGGATCCTTCCCGCGTGTGTATGTGTGATGCAATGCGATTCGGCCGCATCGGATCGTAGCTCCTGTCGTACGCCGAAATGCTGGCTTCCGCCACCAATATTTGCGCCACCCTGCGAAACATACCATGCATAGGGGACGGCGATACAGGCTATGGCAATAGTGTGAACGTCAAGCGGACGGTCAAGGGCTACGCGCAGGTGCGGCCGCGTTGGGTCTTTGGTACGAGTCAATTTGGTTCAGAACATGTTGGTTTGCTGCCAACCAAAATACTTACGTGTATCGGCGCTGCGGCCTGCGCGACTTCGGTCGTGCAAAGTTGCGCTATCGAATCCTCTCAGTAACGCGATATTGGGCGATCGCTGCCGTAGCGAGAACCAATGGCAAGATACAGGTATGGCTTCCCCCTCTGCTTGCACCCGGGCATGCCTCTGCGGCAGCGGAACGTGGAAAACTGCTGGTTTTGACCGGATTCCACACCCTATCTGACAAGCTCCCCGATAGCCCCGGGCCGTTCGGCACGGTGTATCCTTCGAAACCGCAACGCAACAGTCAATATCCCCGTGGCACGTGAAGGTCTCAAGCGGATCGGGCAAACCGTCAAACAACGGGTACCGGGAAATAGTGGTACCTACATAGTGATCAGTGACGGTATTAAAAAATTTCGTCCAGCTGACCTCCCAGCCGCTCCATCACTTCCCGGCGCTGCCTGTTCTACGCAATCATCACGTGATTTCTCTTGCGGTGCAAAAGGTGGGCATGGCCGGCATCATGATCGAGGACCAGGTCGCCCCCAAGCGCTGTGGCCACACGAAGGGGAAGACCGTCGTCGGGAGGGAGGAGGCCTACAGCCGTGTTAGGGCCGCGTGCGACGCCAGGTGGGCAGGCAGTAGAACCACCGTTGCATCGAGTTTCCGTTCTTCTGTTTCGGGGGCGACGATGGTGTTGAAAAAAAGTAGCCACTCCACCAAGTGCTCCCTCACGACTACCTCTTCCCATCCTCCACCATTTTTACCCCGCACGCCGCCGAGTACTCCCTCACCACCGCCTGTTCCCTTCCTCCGCTACTACTCAAACCCCGCAAGCCGCTGAGTACTCCCTCATCGCCACCCCTTCCCTCCCTCCGTCGTTTTTCTTCAGAGACGAAGGCGCAGATATCCTCATCATGGCCCGCACGGACGCCCGGGCTGGTCTGGGACTGGAAGAAGCGCTCGAGAGATGTAAGGAGTTCAGGAAGATTGGCGCGGACATCACGTTCTTGGAGGCCCCTCAGAGCGAGGAGGAGATGCGGCGGTACTGCCAAGAGGTCGACGGTCCCAAGCTCGCCAACATGCTCGAGGTACATGTTGAAGGAGCGCAACGGCGATTTTCCGCTGCTTACCAAGACGACTGCGTCTACTGCTGTTGTTGTGCATGGCACGAATTCACATTGAACTTCGTTTTGCACGAGTTGCCTTCCTGTTGTGTTTCGTGCGTGCTTTTTCGTCAGTTTTGGGAACAATTTCGTGCTTACGAGGGCACCTTCCTCTAATATTTCGCGCCCGTCTTTACCGCAGTTTGGGAAGACCCCAATATTACCGCCCGTCGAGCTCGAGGAGATGGGGTACGCGATCGCGGCCTACCCTCTGAGCCTGCTGAGCGCGAGCATCAAGGCCATGAACTCGACTCTCGAGAGGCTCAAGGCGGGAGAACCGTTGGATGACCTCCTGGAAGGCTTCGAGGAGGTCCAGAGAGTCGTTGGATTCAGGGACTACGACTCCACGGCGGAAAAGTACAAGATTGACTAGAACACACACCAAGAATGGCAAGGTTGCTCTGAGAGCCGTTGGACTTCATACCCAATGGCATCGGCTTCCTAGCGGTCAAAAACAGACTCTGGATTCAGAGATTAGGAAGATGCCGCCACAGAAAAATAGGACTGGTTCATAAAGTTAGGAGGTACAGAAGGCCTTGCGTTTTCAATTGTTGTACACTTTCCCGAGTTTTTGTGCTTTCGCGCTCGTATTTTCACTGCGAGAGCCTCTGAGCCTTTCGATGTGAGGAGTGCTTCGAAGAACGCTTCTGTAAACAGATGCGGCGCGGCCTGCGCGCGCCCTCCACCATCGACGTGCAGAGTACGGAACGGCCCAACAGGCAAAAGCCAGTGACTACGAGCAAGCTAGAGAGAACATAAACCTCAATGACATCACGCAGAAACAATTTTTGGCGACTTGACACACATTCAAGGTACGTACATAGCACTCTCCGTTGTTCATTTTCATATTGGTCCCAAAAGTCCGCTAGCGGTGACCGGAAAGAGCGACGGGCGATCAACCTACACTTGTTTAGTTAACATCCCACGCATTTACCGCTAGTACAAATTTCGTCGAAAGAAAAAGATGCGCCTGCAAAACCACTGCAGTCTCTACTATGCGCTTGCACCTCTTCCGTACTCCATTTCATACGCACGCTCCCTCCGCCTGAGGTTCCACCTTTTGTTTTACCTCGGTGTGGCTTCGTATGCATTCACCGTTCTCTCTCCCTGTAACTCTGCCCTCGCAATCTCTCGATACGCCTTTAATCAGTTTCTCCCACACGGTGGACCTACCCGCACCATATATACAGAAATCGGCACTCCACTCTTTCGCTGCTGACATCAAGAAAAAAATAACTAGGCTGGACATCCACTGCCGCACTCTACACACATCTCTGCTGCCGACAAACGCAACCACGCAGTGGACAAGGCTGTAGAACCCTCAACACTACGCTGTCCGCACGCACAACGAACCGATCAACCGCGGACAACGAAGGGGGGGGGACTAGTCACTGCCGCCACTTCTAGGACCAGGAAACAATAACAACTCCCTTTTGGATTGTTGTCGCCCCTGGCCATACGGGCGTCTTCTATCGGGCAGTCGGCTCAGGCGACCGATACATGCTTAAGACACTCTCTACCTCGTACCATAGCACGAAAAATGGGTAATCCCAGAACTCCAACAAGGTCTAACCCCAAAATTTAGCCGTCTTCAACCAGAGGCTATCGGAAACGGAGCGAGCAAACACTGCTCGGCCCCTTTGATCGCTACCCCCCTCCGTCTATCCACCGACCCCCTCCTGACACAGAGCGAAAGAGCGCCGCATTGTGACATCGGGAACATCATGGTTGCGGAAGCGCGAGGGCGCCAACTCTTCGCATAGCCACTAAATAGACGGAGGACAGCGCATAAAATATCATGGCTGATTACGTCGTTCGTCTCCCTCACTTGGCTACGGTCTGCGTAGCGCGGCCCTTGCCGAGGTTGTACTCGAAGTGGTAAGGTACCTGCGAAAACCGAAACGTTGCGTCAGCATGCTGGGGTTAATCGATCTTTGATCTTCCTAGCATGTGTGGTAGTGTACAAGCTAGGGAGATCAAAGATCAGACAAGCGGAAAAAATAAAGCGACAGGAATGGCCCTTTGAAATGCCAAGACACGACACTGACTGTGTAGGCATTGCCGAGTCATAGCATATGCACATGCGTATGTAAAGCGACTTTGAAATTCCGTGGCAAGAGAAAGTTTGGAAGTGCGCTGCTGTAGGTCATTTGTAGCTCGCGGTAGGGAGGTGGGAATAAAAGCTAAGACGGGCGTACGTTGCGGTTGATAGCTGTTTGCTGCCCGATGTTAGCGGTCACTCGATGCGCAAAAGTGGAAAATTGCCCACGTTGGCACAAAGCTTCAAACAGCCAAACAACCAAACCACAACTGCCATACGCGTGTGTGTCCGCCTGCTTGCCTGGCTTCTGTCGGCCTTTTCCGTCCGTACGTGTCTCCTGGCTCAAATCTCTCTGGGCGTGTCTTTCTAGTTCGTACAGGAATATCCAGCCACCTCTCCGTCTGCATCCCCGTACACCTACTCCGTAGAAAAATAATAATGCCTCCCCCTTGGCTGCATTCTTTCTCTCCGACCAGTCTCTTGGGAATCCCTCCTCCCGCCCACACCCTCCCTCCCGACTCACGTTGCGGTCGTTCAAAGCGCGGACAACCCACAGCGGCGAGCTCCAGCTGTTCCCCTGCTCGTTCGGGTAGCCCTCCCCGACACGAATGCGCGTGGCCTCCCCCGCCGCATCGGGTTTCACAAAGGCGTAGGCTTTGTCGCCGCCGGCGAGAAAGTCGACCTTGGTGTCGAGCCCCTTGTCTAGAGACTGGAGGAAGCTCTTGAAGGTAATTGAGTCTTCATCGGTGGGGGCCGGCGCGCCTGGGTAGTCCTGGGACCCGATAATTGCCGCCAAGGGAAAAACATTAGAAAGTCGACCTTGGTGTCGAGCCCCTTGTCTAGAGACTGGAGGAAGCTCTTGAAGGTAATTGAGTCTTCATCGGTGGGGGCCGGCGCGCCTGGGTAGTCCTGGGACCCGATAATTGCCGCCAAGGGAAAAACATTAGAAAGTCGACCTTGGTGTCGAGCCCCTTGTCTAGAGACTGGAGGAAGCTCTTGAAGGTAATTGAGTCTTCATCGGTGGGGGCCGGCGCGCCTAGGTAGTCCTGGGACCCGATAATTGCCGCCAAGGGAAAAATATTGGAAGTAGTTCGTTTTTCTAGTTGCGGCGGCCGCGAGACGGAAAAGAAGAGGCGTTGCAACCAGTGTCCATCAGGGTGCGAGAGATGGAGCATACATACAGGAAAGGATGTCAAGGGATAATCTTCTCTCTTCCTTCGTGATCTGAGTGCCAAAACAGCGGATAAGGGCGGCGGGGAAACAGGGAGACGGCCAGCGTTTTCCTGCTACATGTTGACCTCTCGTTGATGATGACAACTGCCGTCCAGGAAGCAGTAGAGAGCGGTATTGTAGCGGTGAACAGGGAGGCACTAACTCAAAAAGTCTTCTCTCGATCACTGCCTGTGCTGACCCTATAACGTCCGTGGCACGCAGGTTTGTACGTCGGGAGTCCCACAACAACAAAAGAGGCAACATTGGCGTACCAGTCCCTGGAACTCCCCGCAACCGAAGCCCATGCAGATGGACGTGAACGGGTTGGTGCCTGCACAGCACCAACAACAAGGGAGGGTGGTCGAATGAGGGCTTGTCGCCGCTTTTTTTTTTTTTCTTAAGGGTACTTATTATGTGTCATTTTCGGCCAGATTATTTTTGATCAATAATGATCTAGGTGTCACATCCGGCTTCTTATGTGTCATTTTTGCGCCTTTTTTGATCGAAAAAAATATGATCTGGGTTTCTGATCGCCCGAGTTGATCAGAAAACTTGGAAAAAATGGTTCTTGATCAAAAATAATCTGATCAGATATTACACATAAGAAGTACCCTAATATCACACAACAAATCCATCTCTATCTATAGAAATACGCTTTTGCTACTTTTATCCGATGACGTTGGTGCTGAGGTCGTGTGCAACGATACCCATACAGAGAGGGGCTTCGAACGTCCTGCGTCGACGGAGATCAAGACGAGAATTTTTTCCAGAAACAAATACATCAAGAAAAATAATTTGTTCCAATAATTTCCAGAAAAACGGCTCAACTTTGTACGAAAAACAAGCAAAAAGGGCTATAAGAAACATAGCTCAATCTCGGCCACAACGCAAGAAACGCCCCAGTAAGAAACGTGATGGTGCGATACCCCTATGACATCAGAAATCTGCGGTGCTCCCAACCTCCTCCCAAGCTGAACAGAAGTGCATTTTTTTTTAAGGGGGCAGAGTCCCCCCCCCCGCGCCCCCCCCGCCCCCCTGCTGTTCACAGTGAGACAGCCATACGCTCTCCGCTGTTGTACGGGTTTGATGACATTCTCGACCACCTTTCTTGAGGGCTTGATGTTATTGTCCTCAGAGATCAAAAGACAGAAAAAAGAAAATATGAAGTACTTGTTGTAGTCTAAGGAATAAGAGAATCGGGAGGATGCGACAATCCAAAGGAAGAAGAAATGCCATTTACGAAATGGACGACTTGGGCCGGTACTTCGACCCAAAAGAAGGGATCGGTGGGCTCGAACCGAATTTGACGTTTCTTAACTGCGGGCGCTATCTGTAGGATCGAACGTCCTCCAAGCGAGAGGTAACCTCGCCCTCGGTGAGGGACGAGGTTATGCACGACTCTTTTTTTGGCGGCATCAGATGGACCGCGGTAGATGGGAGGGATCTTGTATCCATACCAACAACCAGTTGCAGCTGCAGCAGCAGACCGCTCGCTACTTCTGCTGTCTGTGCGTCGCTACTTCTGCACTCACTGTGGTGCGTGGTTCGTGCAAGGGGCGGCCCGCAGGCCCGCAGGACACAAAAACAGGGGGGTACGCTGCAGAAATAATGGGGGTACCCCATTATCGAATATTCGGCCGGGCCCCCGGTGCTCAGCAAAACGCAAAACGAAAGGTGTATATACGCCAGCGCTGGCGAGATTCTTGCACTCGCCAGTTCAACAATTTTTGGGTTGTGATTAGAGGCAGACACGAAACCAAAGTCAGAGCAGGTTTCCAGCCCTCAGGCAGCACCAAGGCGCTAGGCCTCACTAGGCCTAACCCACCCCTAACCCTAACCCTAACCCAACACCCCTTGTGGGAAGCGTTCCCCGTTCTCCTTTTATTTTATTTTGATCGGTCTCCTCGACGCTCTTTCTCGTTTGGTGCGGTAGCTGGTCTTTCTTTCTATCATTTTGTTTCTCTTCCGAGTGGTTTTTGTACCCTATTTTTTTCTGTTTCTTCGTGGGGTCGTGTATGCCGGGTTTTGAGACCACGGGCTCCCAATCTCTCTTTTTTAGAGCTAATGTGAGAAACAACAACACAACAAACCCCAAAATAGGTTGTTGTTCAGTGGGTAGGCCTAGGTCGCTGTACCGAGGGAACGTGCAAGAATCTCGCCAGCGCTGGTGTATATGCACCTCGTCCTCAGCAAAACAAGTTACCTTTAAGCGGGGAGCTTCCTTAACGCGAGCGTCCTTAAAGAGGGGTCGACTGATACCGTAGTCTAGACTACGCCAACACAGCAGTAGGTATGATACACAAAACTGCCCGCAGCGGCAAATCGGAGGTCCACGACCAAAACTTGCGCCCCCCCCCCNCCCCCCCCCCGCCTCTCTCTCACCAGGCGGAAGCTCTTCGGCAAATGCTGCCGGCACAGACGCGGTGCTAAGGATGGCCACCGAGGTGGCCACCGCAGCAGCAACGGCGGCGCGCTCAATCCTCGATCGTAGTGGAGTCCCTTGTTTCATGCTCATGGTCGCTCTCGTTGCCGGGTGCGAACATGTTGTTGCCAGCGGAGTTGTTGGAACAAAAGCTTCACTGAAGCAGAGCACGAACCCCAGAAGCAACGCACGGATACGGTTCTTCATCTGTGCTTCTGGGAGGTAGGGGGGACAAGAAGGGCGACGGTGAGGCGGTGAGGGAGCGCGTGCGGATGAAGTGTACAGGCTTTTGGCAACAACTGGCGATGGGAGAGGGAGGTGCGGCGCAATTACGCTTGCACGATGAGGTACGCAGAGTTCCTCTGTTGCGGTAAGGTTTGAATCCCCCGCCCCTTTTCGTCTCTCCCTCCCCATCCCTTGAGCACACGCACCTTACAATAGACACGCTCACTCACCGAATCAAAGTTGACACCAATTTTCAACACAAGCACACCCATTTACGACTCTGCGACAGCGTTGACAGGTAGCGATAAGCAAAGTAGCGGGCACACGAACTTCATGAACATGCTTCGGTTTTTGCCCGGCAAGAAGCGTCCACTTCAACAACAACGAACACCAGCAGGAGCACCAGGCAACCACGAACAAGCGCAAGGAGCTCCTGCGGCGATGACCCTGGAACAGCAGCTGAGGCTGCCACCGAACCAGACAGAGGCGCGTGAAGACGGGGATGAGGGAGAGGAAGAGGAAGAGGAGGAGATACGAGAGGAGCGGCAACACACGATAGACCTGCAGCGCAGCAGCAGGGGGTTGAGCAACGCTGACGAGATGGCGCTGGTCCAGCAGCGGGAGCTCCGGATTCAGCGGAACCTGTCCCTGCCGGAGAGGCATCCGCGGTCGTCTTCCTCGTCCCAGGAGTACGGCGTGACGGATCACGAAGAGGACGACGATGACGGGGAGAGGAGCGACCGCTCTGACAGCATCGAGTGAGTGTACGTGTGTTGGTTTGGTCCTGCTTTTCCAGATCTTTTCGGTAGAACGCGTGGAGGCGGCAGCTGCCTGCCTCTCCCCCCCCTGAGAAACACGCACCTCACAGTCAGTACATCAAACGACACACTTCAACCCGCCGTCCTTGCACTTTTCACGCCAGCCAAACAGCTGTGCCTATAGATAGGAAGAGATCACGGCACCTTGGGACGCCACCCCTCTTGCTGCGCCTATGTGGAAGGGGGGATGATAGGAGCCTTGCGGGGGGGGTAGGAGGACGGTGTGGGCGCCGGCGGCAAAGCAAGCTACTTCGGCATTCGGCAAAACGTAGATTTTCGGTCCTTTTCCCGTCGCCAAGGTTCTACCGCACATACATGTGCATACGCATTAGCATCCGCGAATACATTTTCAACGGCAGTAGCTGATATTCCAAACCACATGTGGTCTCTGCATTGCCTATGCATATAATATAGCACAAGGTTTTTTTTATATATCCCTCGCGTGTGTAGTCCACGGTTCGTTTTTTTAACCCCCGAGCCTGGTCCGGTGAGAACCCGGCGTGCTCCGTCCCGGCTTTGTAGGGATGCGAGGTCAATGGTCTAACGACTACGGCATGCACGACTATGAGTACACCCCCCTCTGCGAGTACTTGGCGTTGGATTTCTTGCCAAGGCTCAAGGTTTAACTTTTAAACTCTACACATCCCGACGCGGCGGCTCTGCGAGCGAGCTGTCTGCTGCTGGGTACGTGGGAGTGCGCGCGCGTCCGTCACTTTCTCGCGCACGCTCCAACCATACTCCGACACCCTCCTGCCCCAACATCCGGTCGCTAGAGTGCTCTAGCTCGCTAGCTCCCATCACGAAATCCCCGCTCCGCTTCAGCACGTTCATGGCAGCACAGCCTGATACTGTTTCGTGACGTGTGCATAGAGAGAAAATACAGCAGATTAAAATTATTGTCCAACATATTTTTACCCGAAAACACAGGTGGCGGGGTCGGCGTCGGCGCCTGCCGTTTTGGGAACATATCTCCGCGCGTAGGTCTTGTCGTGCCATCGCATATGCTGAGCGCCAGCCTACACCTTGCGGTAGCGAGCCAAGACCTTGCGGTGTATGGTAGACGCACCATCCGGGTTACATGGAAGGGAGTTTTCTTCTTTCAGATATGAATATTGGTCTCTACCTTCAGATATAAGCTACCGCACTCCCATGTCTACAGGCACTGTACCATGTCTACAGCAGGCCGAAGGGTAGACATGACTGCAACAGCAGCAGTGCAACAGGAATCCAATCGTCGTAAATGCGCTCCCAAAGCAAAGCGTTTTCGTGCGGTACGGTACATGAGTCTGCAGTCGATCGCCCTCCGACGTTGTTTCCGCCGGTCGTCGCCCGCTTGGGCGCGCCAGTCCCCCGAGCACCACGTCCGTGTCGCGAGCCCGAGACTCCAAAGGCGACTCGATGTACAGCACTGCGACCATTATTGCAAGTTGTTGCTAAAGTTGACGATGCGGTGCGGTGAATCGTTTGAAATATCTTTAAAATGTCGGCTGTCTTCGTCGACTTGAGCTTGCCAATCTTTGCACAGGTCCGTTCTGTAGGGTACTCACAGATCGGTACCGGCGGTATTTTCCCTCTGTAAGTACCGACAGATCACTACAAAGAAGATCTGTCAGACCCCAGTACCCTACAGAGATTTCACAGATAGTTCGGTACTCTCCCCAGTATCTACCGAGATTTTACAGACTGTTCGGTACTCTCCCAGTACCCTACAGATATTTCACAGAACATTCGGTACTCGCCCAGTACCCCACAGAGATTTCACAGAACGTTCTGTATTCTCCCAGTACCCTACCGAAAAGTTCTGTGAGGCCCCAGTACATAGAGATTTTACAGAGGAGTTCTGTGAGACCCCAGTACATACAGAGATTCTACAGAAAGTTCGGTACTCTCCCAGTACCCTACCGACAAACAGTTCTGTAACTCTCCCAGTACCCTACCGAAAAGTTCTGTACAGTAGTACCCTCGGAGGTATGACGTCAGGATTGCGCCGAAGACCCCACCTGCCCCACAGCCACAAAAAGCTTGAAGGCGATCACAGAACTAGACCTAGGTACCTCCACAGAACTCCTTTCGGTCACATAGCTTGAGAGGAACATGAGCGAGAGTGCAGACCTCAGCAGCAGCGTCTCCCCGGCGCAAAGTACAGCAGTTGGGGGTGGAGGAGGCGAGGGTGAAACAGAAACAGCCGTACGTGTTTTGTGTTTTGCTTTGGTGCACTGCGTTTTCGCTCCAAATGACAACAACGGAGGCTTAGTGCTGCGTAGCTACGGCGGTTGATTGTTGATTCTGTTGTTGTCGTTCTTCGCGGTTTTGATTGCTGTACCTCTGAGTGGAGGAGGCGCCAAGGCAACCGCAGGTCAGGTGTAGTCGAACTGTTTTTTTTTTTCGTGTCAGCTTCATTAATTATAGTTGATGAGGAAGACCAATGGTGGCGCCGCTGTAGGGTGGGGTAGAATCAGAATGCACGGAGCCACGTTGATCTCGGAGTATAATATCAGTATTGTGTTTCATGCGGTGCAGACGTCCTTTTGTGCGGTGCAGGACGTGATGTCCTGTGACGCTGCTACTATCGGGGTAAGTACCGGGTTCGTCTGTAGGTACGTTGTTTGTGTACCATACAGAGGAGTTCTGTGAGACCTAAGTACCCTACAGAGATTTCACAGATAGTTCGGTACTCTCCCCAGTATCTACCGAGATTTTACAGAATGTTCGGTACTCTCCCAGTACCCTACAGAGATTTCACAGAACGTTCGGTACTCGCCCAGTACCCTACAGAGATTTCACAAAACGTTCTGTATTCTCCCAGTACCCTACCGAAAAGTTCTGTGAGACCCCAGTACATACAGAGATTTTACAGAGGAGTTCTGTGAGACCCCAGCACATACAGAGATTTTACAGAGGAGTTCTGTGAGACCCCAGTACCCTACAGAGATATTACAGAACGTTCGGTACTCGCCCAGTACCCTACAGAGATTTCACAAACAGCTCTGTAACTCTCCCAGTACCCTACAGAAGTATCAGTACCCTACAGAACGGACCTGTGCAAATCTTGCGATCACGACGTCCTTGTCGCCAGCTCGAGATTCGGACGGCGACTCTAACGAGCGGCACTTGTGTCACCTCAGCGCCGATATTTGGACAAGACACTGTTGGAGGGCATCAAGCCATCAACCATAACTTCTTCCACTGAGGGCAGTTTCATTGTATGAAACAGATTATGGGATTGTGCATCATGACTGCTCTTTTTCTGCCTCGCTTGGAGTTGGTTTCGTGTGCAAACTGACGCAAATACCCATACATGCATACACACACGCTTCGGACATGAACCACCCATGTCGACAGCATCTTTTTTTCGCCATTTTGGTTGAATTCGTTGTCTTGAGGCGGTTACATGTTCTCCCTGGAACGTTAGTCGTAAATGTGTAGCGTGTGGCGACCAACGGGATGAGGTGGAAGATCTGCGCGTCAGGCAAACACACATACTTTGCTACGCAAGCTTTTGCTTGCAGCGGCTCTCCCCTCAGTCGGGGATATTCACGTCGGGTAAGCAGAGAGAGGCAATCAATGCACCCGAAGTTTCTATTTCTACATTTGTTTGTAGTAAAGAGTCGACGAGCATGCGACAACTTGCTTGAGCTCTTTAGGCCGCATCATCAACCAGCTGCGGGAACTTTTTCGAATTCCGCCGAGTGTTTTTGCGACCAACAGTGTTCAGTCTACAGTGGGGGCTCGGTTTAAGAGAGGGGTGTGCGTGATCCAGAAGGCCTCTCTTAAATACGATCTTATCTTAATCCAATTCAAGAGAGGTTTTCTCTTAAAACAAGACTGCCGGTTTAAGAGAAGTCCCCACTTAAACGGACTCTATGGCTTTTAACAGGGTCTAACTTGATCGAAGTGATGAAATGTTTTTCTTCATTGTAATCCACAATATTTTCTTGCGTTAGAGGGCCCTCACTCAGCGTGATCCCTCCTTTTTGTTGTGTACGAGGCAAACAGCAGCAAAGAACCGATGTAATTCCAAGGTGTACAGCAGTGTAAATCATAGGATAGCTGCTAACAGGACACAGAGACGTGAGCATCCCACACACAAACAACTTCAAGACCAGTGACTCAAGCACCTACAGCAGTACAAGTAGTACACCCTACCCCTGAAAAAACGTCCTGTTGGCAGCTTCCTCTGCAACTAACTTCACATGAAGTCTGCCATGCATGTTCGCTTCGTTTTCCTTGACCCAGCCTCGCTCATCCAGGCGAACTTCGCCTTGCGAAGGTGGCACGCTACCCCGGCCGTGCTGCACTTTTCTGCTTTTCCTTCGAGGTCCCCGAACTGCCTAGATACGTCAGCGTACGGTGGCGGACGAGGAGAGACCAGGGGCTGCGTTCACTGGCCCTCGTCTCCCGCCGAAGAGTCGGCCTCGTCGTCGTCCGAGTCTAGGTTCAGTTGGTCTAAGTTTAGTGGGGCAAGCGAGTCCTCACAAAGATCGTCCTTCAGATGTGCAATAATGGCCTCGGCCACGTCCGCGTTCTCCTCTACACCCAACCATGTCTGCACGGCTTCCATGGAAGCCTCGGTTGGCGTTGCGCCAGGTGCCATCCCCAGACCCTTTAGTGCCTCGCCAAGGTCTTCATCGAGAGTTGTCTTCTTCGCCTCCAGAGAAGACGCTGCACCAAGTCCGTCAGCTCGTCGAGGCTCTCCTTCTTGTTGGGGGTATTCTTTCCCACATGCTGGTCGAGGCCCGCGTGCATCTCTGGAGGATGTCACATTTCCTCCAGCACCTTGTAAACAAAGAACAGCCAAGTACGCGGGAAGGAGAGAGGAACATGCACGGGGAAAATGTAACAGAATGAGCTATGCAGCATGCGAAAAAAAACACTTCCTTCAAAAAAAATAAAAACGTGCACGATGATGGCATCAGTGAACGATGTTACGTCAACCAACACTATACGTCGAAATGGCATGTGTCTTAAGGGAGGGGGGAATTAGTCTATACAGTAGCAACCACACCATGATGTTGTAGCACACACGTCGTGATTGTCTCCACCCACACTTCCTTCCACGTCTCGAGGCCTAGCTCAGCTGCGTCCAGGATGTGAGGCTTCCCTCCTTCGCCTGCTCCTGTAGCTGCGCTGCCGACGTCATCGTATCGACGCGAATCCCCAGCAGCTTTGTCCTGTACCGCACCTTCCAGGCTGCGATGATCCCGGCATCCATGGGCTGGTGCTTGCTGGTGCAGTTGGGTGGCAGCTCAAGAATCTTCACCTTCTCCTTGGGGTAAACGAGGTCCGCGTGGCTGCTGTGGTTGTCCATGATGAGAAGAACCTTCTCGCTGGTAACGGAGCGCACGTGTGGCAGGAATACTTCTAACCACCACAGCTTGAACACTCGCGCGTGTGACCACGCGTTCTTCTGGCTTAAGCACTTGATGGGTGATCCCCGGATCTTGAAGCACCAGGGTTCCTTGGCTGTGCCAATGATAGACAGCAGCACCATACGCCCGCTGGCGCTCGTAGCCATGTAGGCGGTGACTCTATCTTCGCCTTCATACCTTTCACGCCTCGCACGGTCGTGTTGACTTCTGATGGTGCAATGTATGTAGCCTTGGGCATAATCCTTTAGCAGAGCCCAGTTTCGTCGGCGTTGTAGACGCATTCTGGGGCATACTGAGCACACGTCTCGCGGACGATTCTAAGGCGATCGGCGATGGCTTCGTCGTCGACGCCGCCTGCTTCGCCGTGAAGTGTGCGGGAGTGGAGGTTGTTGGGCTTGACGAACTTCTTAACCCACCCCTTGGACGCGCTGAAGCCGTTGCACTGCACGCGCTCGGCGTCCGTAGATGCCGCGTCCTCGAGTCCACGACGAGCTTTGCGCCCGAATGCCTGGATCGCGTCTCAGTTGACACGCATTTTCAGTGCCCTCGCCTGCACCAACATTTCCATGACTGCTTGTTCCACCTGGAGAAGAAAAGGGGACAATGCAGTACTGCACTGCTGTATATTTCGTATTATCCGACAGCAGGTACTGCACGGCATGATACAGCAGTCTACTGTGCACACTAGTCGGATGCTGAGCAAAAATGGCCACAAACGTACTCGGAATTGACACAGAACTGCTGTTACATTTGCTGTACAATGCTGCTGCTGTATGTACAAAAAAAAATCAACATTCAAAGCTGCTGCTGTATGTACAAGAAGCATTTAAAATTTAAAAAACGAGATCGAAATTCCGCAAACCGCTCGGAATTAAAGCTGCTCCTTCTTCTGTGTACTGCTGTACAGAATACAGCTGAGCAAAGAGGCACCCACCTTCGCAAACTCAGCCCCCTAGGTAGACTTGTCGCCGGGCATGGAGACTGCTGCCTGCTTTCTGATATCTGCTTCCTTAGCTTTCCACCCGTACAAGGTGCTCACCCCGATCCCCATGTCCTTCGCGATTGCTGTGCCGCTCATGGTTGTCAAAAGGTCGAGCGCTCGAACCTTTTGGTTAGGCGTCGGTCGTTTGCGGTTTTCGGCGCCACAAGCTTTCCTAGGTGCAGTGTTGCCAACGGGTTTCAAGCTGCCCAGTGCACCCGCTTGCTTCGCGTTTCCCGTTGCCCGCCCGCCCGGGCAGGGACGCTTCGAAAATGTAGCCCCAGCAGTCGAGTCTGTGCTCGAGTCCTTGGGGTTGTTCGAGTTGACGTATTCTTGGCAAACACGGTGCATCTCGTTGTCGCTAAGCGGGTCAGGCACATCGCAGTCCATGAAGGTAGCCTCCGCAGACACGGCATGTGTGGTTCGTAAACTGTGGGGGGGGCTGTATGGTCCGGCGTTGCCACGCAGCGAGAACCCGCGGCGCAAGGCATCCGTGGGAGCTGTTTGTCCTGCTAGCTATGTAGGTGATGGCACGCTGTAGCTGCAGTGGTGGGGGGTAGCTGGGGGCTAAAGGGGGGGGGGAGGGGCAGATTCGGTTTAAGAGGATCGGGGTTTGAAGGTGTGTCTAGCTATTTTGACCTCTCTTAGACCGGCAATTCTGTAACAAGGGTGTTTGCCCGACACGAGATAAGGTGCCCCAAGCCTTATATACTGACATGTGGTGCCCACAATTCTCTCAAAATGAGCTTAAACCGTAGCCCCCACTGTACTTCGAAACTTCTACACAAGATATTCGAATATCCATCATGAAGGATCGTTTTCAGCAGCGATTACCTAGGAGCAAAATTGATTGCCACACCCATTGTTTTCGTGGAACTCATCATTTCTTTCATGTGATGATTCCTGTAACCATGATCGTGGTGACTGCTTACGTTGATATAAGACCCAACCATGATATCCCTGAAACTTGTTCCTTTCCTGTTATTTGTACAATACCGTTGCTGTACGACACGTCTGAAACTGCAGAGATAGCCTAGTGTTTCCATGGAACTCACACCGGTCATGTTATCACTAATGCTGCAACATGCTTCCAAACCACGAGACATATCCAACCTGTAGTACCCCTGGAACTCAGATTATTACGCATATTGCTACCGGCATGTATGTATTTGTGGCGGCAGGGATGTCAGCAAGGGCTTTGCAAGGTTGCTTCGCTTGTTTGCCAAGCTGACAGGTGGTTGTTGGTGCTATGGCAAGCATGTACATAGGTCGGTCCGTTGCAGGCTCGCGCCGGCTGCCAGCAGGTGAAGGTTTTTTTTTTCGACACGAGCAGGGGAATAATAAGGCGGCGTGCTACTGCCGTGGCGCTGGCTATGTATTTATTCTTGCGCACACTTATCTCCCAAAATTAAGGCGAACCTGCTTGTGTACACAATTTTTTTCCCGGATTGCGTCATTGCTTTCTCGGTGTAAAGGACTTGAACAAATGACAAATACACTTCCAGCTGGCGTACCTCAACCCTCAAGGGTGATTCTTATCCACCTGGATTCCTTTCCCGAAAAGCGTCACTTTTCAGGATGGGCAGAAACCCGGATTTTTACACAGCCAAATTCTTCAGTTTTTGGGTCGACAAAATCCGGGTTCAGCTTTATGAGTTTGGCCTCCACCCGAAAAGTTTGGCAAAATCAGGTTGGTGCCCAGCCGGATTTCTTATCCCAAAAGTTCACCGCTGGATGAACCCAGACGAGATAATCGGCGAGTGCAACCTGAGTTCTTGACGTATCGCTCCCATCAAGGGCTCCGAGCAACCCTACGTTGAAGGGCTTGCTATTCAGCACGCTGGCTGTTGATGTTCGCTCGGCACGCGTGCGTAAAAAAAAACATGCCGCATCGCACCAAGCATTGGAGATGCCGAAACAGGCCAAACCGCCACGAGACAGCCGCTTGTTGTCAGAGAGGGGAGTACACCGCGACTGATTTATCGCTCCCTCGACCACCGATCGAAGCCAGACCGGTCAGGGCGTGCTCTCTGTTCCTTGCTCTCTGCCGGAGTAGACTTGCTCAGCAGCTCGTTGATCAATCAATCGAAATCGTCGTCTGCGTGTACACAAGCTGTCTGTTGAAAATTGTTTCTAGGCCCTCAAGACATTAGTCTATTCTCAAGTGGAACAGACTGGAAAAAAATCACAGTTCAAAAAAGCAACGGGCACCACGCGCATGCTTCTCTCCGTCGATCGAGAGTATGCGCTGCCGAGAAATCTACTCCGGCAGAGAGCAAGGAACAGAGAGCACGCCCTGACCGGTCTGGCTTCGATCGGTGGCCGAGGGAGCCTGACAAAAAGCGGCTCTTTTTGCTCTCGTGGCGGATTGGCCTGTTGCGGCGTCTCCCATGCTTGGTGCGATGCGGCATGTTTGTTTTTACGCACGCGTGCCGAGCGAACATCAACAGCCAGCGTGCTGAATAGCAAGCCCTTCAGCGTAGGGTTGCTCGGAGCCCTTGATGGGAGCGATACGTCAAGAATTCAGGTTGCGCTCGATGATAATGTCGTCTGTGTTGATCTACACCCACCTCCCAAGCATCTCAGGGAGTCCAGCTCACTGTAAGAAAGCCCGGTTTTTCCAGCGGATTTTTGCCCATCCTGAAAAGTGATGTTTTTTGGGAAAGGAAATCAAGTGTGTAGGAAACATCCTCACAGCTGAAAAAGAAATCAACACATGCCTCCGAAAGGATGAATACAACGCTGTGGATTCATCTACCGGGACGCTTATCGGTGGCAGAGGTGAATGAATGTATTGTGTTGTGTGGACTGGTATGACAAAAAAGTTGTGTTCTTTGTATCAATAATAAAAAATAAGGTGTTTGTCTCGAGCAGAGTCTCTCTCTTGTCGTCGTGTAAGTTGAAATCAATACACGTTGTGTTGCCACTAGAATACAGGTCGGCTACGTTGGACTTGTGAGTGGCATGCTGAACTTGTGGCTTTGAGCCTCATATCCGTGGGCGTAACTTTTCTGTCTCCCTGTGGCCCATGTTCGTTGTACAAGAAGGAGAGGGAAGTGTACGAGACTGAGCTGGGAAAAATAGATGGAACGTACAGGGAGATGTTTGAGGCATGGAATAGAGAGGAAAGGACGGTAGCTTGTACTGGGGCATAGGAGGTGGTTTGAAAAGACGGGAAGGGATATCGTTAGGGTAGACAGACTAGGGAAGACATTTTTGAGCCACCTTTGGCAAAGTAGAAAGGAACGATTGGCCATCAGTGATCGGTCCTGTGGGAACAATGCTTCGTCTTCTCGAGGACGCGTAGTCAATGGTCTAACCGCTAAG
>CACKRE030004900.1:121392-141342 GCA_902602495.3 Ectocarpus sp. CCAP 1310/34 | reverse complement strand
CCCTCCCTCCCTCCCTCCCTCTCCCTCAGCTTACCGTATCGCCGGGTAGCGTCTCCAGGAAGCCGGCAAGGACACCCAGCAGATCGCCGGCGAACGCCTCCCCGTCAAGCAGGCTCACCATGCAAGAGAGCATCCGCGACGACAGCTCCCGCCGCTCTTCCAGCAGCTCCTCCTCCTCCTCCTCCTCCCCCTTTTAGGAAACCTCAAAACGACACAGCTGCCCTCACACATTGCCTCTCCCTCCGTCTTCCGAGTAAAACTGCCATTGTCTACTCCGCCCAACTGTAAATACCCCGCCCACTGACCNCTCCTCCTCCTCCTCCTCCTCCTCCTGTTCGTCGTCCGTCGTGCTACCACCACCACTGTCGTCAACGCTATCGCTGTCCCAGCACTCCTCCTCCTCCTCCTCCTCCTCCTCCTCCTCCTCCTCCTCCGGCCCCCACTCGGGGCTGAGCTCGCCCTCATCCGAGAAGTACTCCCCCTCGTGCGAGCATCTAGAAGCAAACTCAGGCCCCTCAGCTTCGCCGTCGGTCGCGGTGTCCGAGTGTAACCTATCGCCGGCCATCTCGTCCGCGCCCAGCCTGTGCTCCCACGGCGCCAGCCGCACAGGGGACGCTGAGTCCGGAGCGGCATCGGCGGCAGCGGTGATGGAGGACGGCGACATCGGTTCTTGGTCTACTTCTTCTTCTTCTTCCTCATCGTCATCGCTGCCGCCGCCGCGGTGTTGTAGCGGAGAAGGGTCCGACGAGGATCGCTGGCTCCAGAAACCGTCACCTTCGTCGTCGTCATCGCTACCGCTGCTGCTGGTGCTGATGCTGCCTTCCGTGTCCTCGTCGCCGCGCCCGTCGTCACTGGAAGAAGAGGGGGCTGCTGTCCTAGCACCGCCGCGGCCGCCGGCGTTCAGCAGCACCATGACGTCGTCCGACATCTCCGAGAGGATCACCTCCGCTAGCGACACCGCCGGTGCCGGCCCCGTGTCTGCTTCGTTGCCGCGCTGCCCGGCCGGCCGCGGTACTCCGATTCCGCCGCAGCCGCTTCGGCGTCCTTCTTCTCCGCTTGTGGAGCCTCGAGAGGCGGGCTCTCCCGCCGCCGCCGCTACCGCCGCCGCCGCTTCCGCTGCTCCGGCCTTAGCCGCCGCTGCCACTGCCTCCTCCCGCTCCCACCGCGCCCGCTCCGACTCCCGCTTCCGCTTGGTCCGCTCCTCGTTGAGCTCCCGAACCGCGCTGGTGTGGTCTTTCCGTGCCGTCGTGAGCTGGTGGTCCTTGAAGGCAAGCTTGCTCTGCAGCGCCTTCGCTTGCCTATCTACCCGGTGCGAAGCTTCGACCTCGATCATCTAACGGGGGAATGGGGGCAATCATGTAAACGCATGCCGTAGTCGCTAGACCATTGACCTCGCATATGCCATGTCGGGTTTTCGCCGGCTACAACGGGTGTGCGTGTGTGTGACAACAAGCGTGGTAACAATTGAGATGTCTGCATACCCGTGCTGCCTTAATCCAAGGCGCCGCCGGGGCTCCCGTGATCGCATTAGGCGTTACAGGTGTACTTCATATCGGGGCATGAACAACACACATCACGTTGTTCTCGTCTATCACTACGAAGCGATTCTCAGGCGCCTTGATAACAATACGTGACGAATGCGTGCGTATGCACAACATAGTCCAACACCCGCGCCACCACTCGGTTCCCCGCACAATCATAATGGCACGTCTCTGGAGGCCTTTTCGCACACCTGCATCGCCGCCTCCAGGTCGAAGTTGTTCTCCTCCAGCTCCCGTACCCGCTCCAGCGCCTCCGCGTTCTTCGCCTGAGCTTCCGCCAGCCGCGCTCGGAGCGCCGCCACTCCGTCGGGCGCAGCAGCAGCAGCAGCGCTCCCGCCGCTAGCAGCAGCGGAAGAAGAAGTGATAGCGGCAGAGGGAGAAGCAGCTGGTAGTCTCACCGCTGACGGAGAAGGCTGTGATTGGTCGGCAGGAGGTGCGTTTGATCCGGAAGCACCCGCGACGTTTGTAGAAGCGGAAGTAGCTGTAGTCGAAAAAGGAGCGACTGTGTTGCTATTGTGGTTGGCTCCCTGTCGCATGCTAGGCTCTTGCTGCCTGGTCGACCTAGCCGCAGGCGCTGCCGCTGCCGTTCCATTGTTGTCTGGACGGCGCGGCGTCTGCGATGACCCTTGTCGCTGCTGCTGCTGCTGTTTCTGGTAGTTGTGCTGCTGCTGCATTGGCTGATGGTGTGATCCGCGCTGCTGCTGCTGGGGGAGTTGTTGGCTTGCCCTATGTTGCTGGTGTTGGTGCTGGTGACCGCCGTTGCCTGACTGCCTCTCCCGGCTGCGCCCTTGCCCTGGCGCCGCCTCACCTCGCGCCCGTACTGCGCTTGCTTGCCGTCCCGGTTGACTTCCCGACCCACCTCTGCCGCCGGCTGCAGGCCCGTTGCCAGTGCTAGCCCCACGCGTGTGTTGCCGCTGCGGCTGCTGCTGGTGCCTTCCCCCCGTCTGCGGGCCGCTAGTACCCTGCTGTGCTCGATTGTGCTGAGCGTTACTGCTGCCGGGAGCGTTGCTTGCGCCCTGTTGTACCGTGTGTTGTCGGTATCCGTTGCTGCTGTTATTGCTGCTACTGCTCCTATTCACGTGGTGGTCGGTATTTCCTCCTCCTCTTCCTCCTCCTCCTCCTCCTCCTGCTGCTGCCGCTGCAGAGTTCGTGGTTTGCATAGTTTGAATTCGGCCACCACCTGATCTTTGCTGCTGCTGCCCCCAAACGTCGCTTTGGCCAGACGCTCGGGTGGCAGGAAGTGCTTCTCGGGAAACGGCTTGAAACTGACGGTCAGCGGAAGAAAGCGCAAGGCTCGTGTTGAGTTCGTGGTTGTACGGTAGCCTCCAAGCGCTGGAATAAGATTGGTGCCCTTCTTCATACCGACTGACGCTATTCTCTACCTTCTGTCATGGGCTTCCTTGTCTTGATGGCCCACCAACCTCGGGCAGAAGCAGGCCCAGGCAGGAATGTGCTGGCCATGTAGATAGCTTCTGCGGCCCTTGCTCACTTGCAACGGTCCTTGTTCGACCGCTTTCAAGATTTACTTCCCTACATAGATTACAACAGATTCGTAGAGCTTCTACCACGATGTCGAGTGGCTTGCAGGGAAAGGCGGCCGAGTACAGCCACGTACCGTCTTCTCATCCCTCAAATAAAAGACCCTGTCTATTCCAAACCGTATCCTCGTATCCTCACCCCTCACGTCCAGACACCTACTACCAAAGGAGACCGGTTCTGCCGCCTACCTGGAGCTGCCCCGCTCGTGGACCGATGCGCACGCTTCCGTTTCCGTTGCCTCCCCCGGCTCCCCGACGTGCAGCATTGTGATCATGATTCTGAAAAGAGCATTCGCAAAGGTTTTTGCATGTGCGGCACACCATTTCAGCTTCGAGCTGGAACATTTGCACTGGACTTGGTTTGATTCATGGCGTGCAACCTTCGTTCGGCTGCTTAGTTTTGACGTGCAATTGTGCCAACCGTTGTTGGTTGCCGTTAAACCCGACGGCAGTGCCTGCGGCTTAACTCGTTCCACTTCGACTAGTCCACTACTCATAGCATAGATCACAACCCGTGTGAAGCCTTACGCTGTGCCTAGGATTGCTGGCAATAACGACTCCAGACCCCCCAGCGGCTGGAGCGGCTCTGGAAAGCGGTAGTGGCGAGGCCTTTCTCTTGGACGAGCTCTTGTTGTAGGCACCACCCCCGCCGCCGCGCTCGTTCATAAGCTCACTTTCCAGACAAACCCCTTCTGCTATGAGTTTTGAGATAGAGCGTCAAGTAGTCCCTCGGGCTTCCCGAGCTCTACAACTGATGGTAGACACACTGATACATAGATCTCGCTTGCTTTCCACAAGCAAGGGAATGGAGGAGCCTGTCCTGCCGGCTGCGAGGAAACAGCAGCTGACAGCTCGCGCGAGACGACGCCCACGGGGGAGGCGCCGTCCGCGAATTTGAAGTATGATACCGCGGTGCCCCTCAGAAAAGTATGATTCCACAACAATGCATTGTTGTAAGGTTGAAGAAGGAAGGCCCTTCACAGATCAATCACAGATCAACGCCGACAGGGGGGGGGACTATCGTTTGTGTCAAAGGAGGAAGTGTGGCCACCGAGATTCCTTTTCGTCGAAGTGCGGTGTTTGAGAAAGAAGTACAAATAATGCGGAGTTCCGAATTTCATGCCACGCTGTATCGACGGAACGGGACCAGGTTCCAGATTCCCACTGAAAGCAGATTCAGTGGCGGACGGTATATCAGCTTTCGATGATGGCACCCCGTGCGGTGATTGTTAATGCGCACCACACACGAGGCGGAAGTCCGTGTGCTGAGCGAGCGGTCTTACGACCAGCAAACGGAAATCAAGGCCCCGAGAGCAGTTTACGCAAAATCGTAAGTGGGCCTCGGCATGGCATTTAGTTGGGCATCAGACTGACGAAGAAATTCTCTGCGGTGTAAAGGCAACCGCATGTCGTCGGGACCATCTGACAAGCGCGAGAAAGCCAAACAGTTTCCAGAGTGCCGTTAATTAGCTGAAATATCATGGATCACGGGTTTGAGTCTGATCATGTTCGTTCATGTTCGATGCACGTTCATCTGCTTGCTTCGCCATCATCACCACTGGTGGAGGTGGCGGGTGCGGATCCTCCGAGTGCAGCGAAATGTTGGGTTTTGGACGCGATCGCACACCAATAAATTGACGGCTTCGATTTGGGGCACGCCCCCCACAAGCCAATACCCACAGCCCGTATCTGCGGCAGGTTCAAAGCCCAAACTAACACAATAATTTCACTTCAACTCCACCAAAACATGCACGATGCCGTCCCTCACGGACCATTCTCTTCTCCAACTAGCAGCAGCAACAACGCTTAGGAATGAAAGCACCAATCGTCGCGCGGCTACCGAGACAGAGGGAGGTGTTGGTGCTACGGCCGAAAACTCGCGCGGTGCTTCTGTATGAGTCCCTACCGTTGGTGGTTGCACCACTTCAATGCTTCAATGTACATCTGGGGTCTACACGTTGCATTCGTCCTCTCCCACCCACTACTGTACGCCTAAACGACCGTCGCCCCGCACGAACTTGACCGGACGGTGAAGCGGAACACCGAGGCCGATCAGAAATCAGCGGCACCAGTGTTGACCATAGGAAGACTGCGGGCCACACGATGCCTCTCTCAGTGTGTATCACGCAACGGCAGTTCCTTTCCCTCGCATCACCTTGACAACCACAGCAGTAAGTTGACACGAGCGGCTGGTCTTCTACGTTAAGAAAGTGCCCTGCACAGGGAGTATCACCATGACGACCGACGCTTTCCCTTGAAAAAACGAAAAAAAAAAAAGCTGCTGCAACCCGGGGTAGGGTGCAGGCAATCGGCAACGAAGACAATTCGTCATGATTGGTGCAAGAACTTGATTGTCCAGGAGGGCGGGCTATTTCATCCCGCAGAACTCATTCTACAGGCAAGACGCAACTCCACAACTCATGCTGCCAAACCAAGCAAAAAAAAAACGTCTGAGAAGTCCCTACAGTTCATCCTACCGACGTGTTGACTCGAGTTGTTGTATGTCGAAGCTAGCATTTTCCCTAACACCGGGGACGCGGTGATTGGGTCTGTACATCTTCTGGTTCTTATTCTGGTTCTTAGCCCTCCGCTATCTCTTGGTCGTCGATGAACTGCTCGTCATCTTTGTGCTCCTCCGCAGCCGCGTCGACCGCGTTAACCGCCTCGCACTCGTCGATCCAGTCTGTGTACACGTCTATCGGCTCCGTCAAGTCTGAATCAGGACCACGAGTGACAATGGAGGGGTGGGGGGAAAGGGGGTGTGGGAGCTCTCTGCTGTACTTACCATAGAGGACGAAGCACAGCAGTCGAGTAGGCTGCAGATGTCTGCCATCACTGACTGGCATCTGTGTGAAATGCATGGTGGCTCCCAAAGCTCTGCCCCTCCCAGGTCTGTTGTAAAAGCAACCGTAGGCTGATGCAGTCGCTTCGAAGCGATACATGTCGAAAGCAACACATCGGTAAGTGGTGCATGGCTGGGGCTAATTCAACTGGTGCAAGTGCGGTAGACACCGCTGCCACTCACAGTTTATTGTCATTTCGTAGTTTACGTCGCACATCCGGCAAAGCAGCCGCGCTGTCTTTTCCTTCTTGTTCCTGCTCATCCGCCACCATCGGATGATCGCCACCGCAGCGGTCGCCAGAGCACACGGGAGTAACAGACCAGGGACAAAAAAAACAATAAATCAATCATGGAATTGGCTGGAGTGCAATTCATGAGCAACAATTAGCACCACAATCACCCGAACGGTGCTCCGAGCGTAGCTATTAGGTATTCTCGCGTAGTGTTTGTGCTAGCAGTGATCGGTCAATGCTTCGGCCGCGGTGAAAACAATGTCATACCGCCTCTGCGCTCCCAGAGCGTCTTGTCTTGGCCCACCTAACATGTGGCATCGCACACGACCACCACAAGGTGGTATGGACAGCAGTAGTTGGTTTTGGAAAGTGTTCGCCAACACATGTTGTGAACACAGCTGTTCGGTGAGCACGTGCTCAGCTGGCTCGCTCGCTAATGCATGCATACGACGTGCGTTGTAACGTGAAGTACGCCAGGATAGCAGGGACTACTCCGTATGCAGTGTGGCACCCAACAAAGTGGGTGCGTTGTCTGTCGGTATTCGTCTAATCTGTTCTGGGCGCCAGTCTGAGATCATTCGGTATGTAACACCAGCCGGGGCCCCACACAAGTGATGGACAAGCAACTGTTGCTTCTTTCCCCGCCATTTGCTCCTGCCTGTGGCGCTTGCCTTCCATGATTTACGCGATAGAAGGTATCAGCTATTCAGCAAGCAGTTCCTTCGCCTCTTCCGGTGCATGACTCGCGACTAATTAGTGAAGCAGTAGCGCTCTGTACTCGCTACCCCAGATTCGATTTTCTAGGTTTGAACCCGCACCCTTGAGACTCAAAAAGCTCATGAAGCTACCAAACGAACCACCGGGGCAAGCGGCCACCACACGCAACCCGAACGGAATAAAACTGTCATTTAGTAAGAGCCTGCTGCAATCATGGCCGCCGCGGCTTGTGAACGAACAACATCGATCGGTGGGGTTCTTCGAAGCGCCGGAGGGCGCTGCCGCCTTGATCTGGCACATTTCGCCGCCCAGGCACCAGACGATATCCGCCCGGTATACACCACATCCACCACTGAAAAAAGGAGCTGGTGCCCCTCAATGGCCAGAGTGTGGTCATGCACTCAGGACTAGTCACGTAGTCACCTACTCGTACTGCTAGTATGCATTCGTCGCGGCGTGCCGTCTGCGGACTGCCTGCCTGAGACATGTACTAATATTATAATAGTATTTTTTTTTATGTGCCGTGGGGACATAACAGAGGATACCACACCCAACCACCTGGACCGGTTTTCAAAGCTCGATTACTCCACGACGAAGAAGATGCCGACATCAAATGATACGTGTTCGGAAAGGTTTCGACGAGACGGTTCCGACGCCGCTGTTTTCGGCACCGTCACTGCAGCTTGTCCTGCCGACTTGTTGGAGTTTTTTTTTTTTTGGGTCCAGGGTGTGATACGGTACATACGCCCCCAACGGTATGTAGTCTACTCACATGGTGCACTCCACCACCTTGTCGTGGTTGCAGAAGGGACACTTGAACACCTTGTCGAGTGTAGTGTTCTTCTTGACCACGATCTTCTTCGTGCTCTTTTTTCGCCGCCCCATGTTGTGAAGGGGCTACCGCTGCGTCGGCTGGTGCTGCTGTAGTCGTCTCCGGCCAACGTCAACTACGGTCAACAACAAAGAGAACAAACGAAGTGGGCAAACACACCGCACTTTGATGAGAGCCGAGACGTGGGCTGAAAACGAAAGCTAGCGAGGAAACGCCAGACAGGAGCCTCGAGCTTAGCTACGTCACTAGCTAAAGCAGGTCCTGCGTGTACTCACATGGAGAGGTTGCGCTGTTTGTGTTGTGGGTCCTGTTGTGTGAGATGATTAGACATTGGAGGGGGGACATAGACTGGAATATATTCATGTATTAAGTTGGGCCCTATGACGTTGTTGGTTTCACGGAGTCCCCCAGCTAGCCAAGAGGTGGTGACACGCACAACGCAACCCACAAGGAGAGGTGTGAGCGTCTGGCGTAGCAGTTCGTAAGAGTACACAGCTAGTGCGACCGAGTCGTTGATTCCGAATCCTTGGTTCTGGAAGTTGCGCGTGAGTATCGTCTTTGAGCGGAGAAGTCGAAACCTGCGGTAGCCGAGCGCCTCAGAGCTCTCAAACAGCGGTGGCCTTCCGGAGCGAGAGAGAGGCAGGCAGAGGAGAGCCAACTGAGAGGGAAGCATGGCGGAGAAGTTGCTGCAAAATGTGTCCCGGCTAGGTGGCGTGGTGGCGATAGCGGCGGCGACGTGAGTGTTGGTCGGAAGCAAGGTTGTGGTAGGTTGGTGTGTTACGGGGGGGGTTGGTTCTGCGTATGTACGAGGGAGACCCAGCAGCTCTGACGCTCTGACCTGTGTGGGCTTGACAGGCTTACAATATTGCAACTGAAATCGGCGATGGCAATGTACAGATAACTGCTAACCATTCGAAGAACGAAACGGATAGCTTGGTGTCAAGGCATCCGCGTTCGGTCTGTTCACATCCCACTAGGATACTCCCCCTGCTAAAATTGAATTGAAGTGGTTTTTACGTACACGAGTAAATGGCCTGTTCCTGGCCGCCCTCGGGGATCAATGCCAGTGGCCCCTCGGGAGAGTTCAGCGGTTTATCACCCGCTCCCTCCTGAGTCGTGAGTGGATGGGCCCAGCAGCAATGCATTGCTTTGCTACGACACGCCTTGATAGCCAAGGTATCGCGAAAGCACAAAATTACACGTGGTTGTGTAGGGCTCGAGAGGAGCTCAGATTCTTGCTTCATTCTGCTGTTTGATATCACAGCAGTACTTCATTCCCTAGCAGTAGCACTCCCGGGTCGTTATTGCAAGCAAACTCCCGCCTTGCCACTGTTTGGATGGCAGCGAGCCAAGTCACCCCCGTATCCGATAAGCCTGCAGTAGTGCTTGTCCGCCCCACCACACACGTTGCGCTGACCTGAAGAGCTGTCATAAACTGAACATAGCGTAGTGTTCGCGAGGAAAAGTACCCTTTATATCTTTAAGGAAATGTGCCATCAACAAACTACTACAAGCAGTAACACCAAGATAACGCCAGCCGAAGGGTACAAGATGGTAGTCTTTGCAATATAGGTGAGGGTGGGGGTTAGGGGGATGCAGTTGCTATGCACGCCACTCCTGAGATCTTGAACGCTGACGCTCCCACCCCCTCGCGACGGTTTTCTCGGAGATTTTGGACATCTCGGAGAATATTCATGCAGCGAGTACGCAAGTATGGTAGGCGATATCATCAGCGTTTACAGGCGGCAATGGTGATCTTTGCCGTCCTCCTCAGCGAAAATCATTCCATGCCACGGCTGCACTTTGAAAACCGCCAGCAACGGTTGACACGCACGTGCAAAGCTGCTGCTGCGGGGAATGTTGCTGTGCGTGTCGATTTTCGTAGGCAAACTGACCAATGACCAGACGCCAGTCTCCTACGCTTGGAGGCTGCGGTTGACGTCCAAACCCTTTCATGAATCCGACAGGAGGGGGCATGTGTTTTTGATCCTCACATACCCAGCCCAGCGCAATCCGCCGAAACCCCGGCGCTGTCGCTGCTGGTGCCAACATGTTCATGACGGCCAAACAAACAGCAGTAGCGTCAAGCCCTGGAGTACAACTGTAGTGCATGCACCACAGTCACTGTTAAAAAAAGTGCACGCCCATCACGAGGTACCATAGGCCCATATATCTCGTCTAGACTCGTATCAGACGTATGCCGCAGCTCGCTCACGAATGTCAACCGCTGCACTCGAAAAACTATTGTACGAAGAAGATCAATTGGCAATTTGGCAAGGGAGTGCGGACACGCGATCTACTCGCTTTCCCGAGCTCGTCTACCCTCTCTCGACCCCTCCTCCTCCCCAAAAATACTATGACGTCGAAAGCTACAACTTTCATTACAAATCTACCGAAACCAACAACATTGCGCACATCACGTGGCATGCATTGGCTATGTATCCCCTGACCCAGAATCGATCGCCTTGTTATCAAGCTCTGGTTCGTTCCCATACCTTGCTCGAAAAAAAAAACTGATGCAACAGGGAGATGTGCCTCTTCAACGTGGACGGCGGGCAGCGGGCAGTCATCTTCGACAGATTTCAGGGAGTCAAAGAGGCGGTCGTAGGGGAGGGGACGCACTTCATGATCCCCATCGTGCAGAAACCCATCATCATCGACGTGCGTGCCAGGCCGCGCACGATCAACTCTATCACCGGGACGAAGGACTTGCAGATGGCCAACATCTCTCTGAGGTGTGTGTGTACGGTATGGGAGACTGTTGGTACTTAGAGATTCGGATTGTCGACGGAAACGGATTGCCTACATTTCTCTGATGTGTGGGGGTGCGATAAATCGCAATATTGCGGTAGATGACCAACATTTCACTAACGTGTGTGGGGGCCGGGGTGGGTACAGAGATCTGGATTTGGCGCCGCGACGACATGAGCGCTCGAAAACCGTGTTGGCATTGTTGAAGGATATATATTCCATGCGATTCCAAAACCTAATCCTAATCATAATGCTAACGCTGATCCTAATGCTATTGCTAATCCTAACGCTGATCCTAATCGTAGAGGTAATGAGGAGTACCACTTCCTTAGCCCAGCTGTCGCACACCGCTGGGGGTACATATGCTTGCGAGATTAAGAGGTTCGGCGAAAGGGTAAGAGTGAAGCAAAGAATAACAACGTCTCGGTGGCGTCGCGAAGAGACCCAATGTTATTTACTGCATGGTAACTAGTCTTTGAAATCTCTCTCGACCTTGAGCGGTGTAGTCTTTGGCACTTGCTCCGTCTCTCGGCGTATGCTAGCTCTTGGTGTAGCAATAGCGGAGGACAATCGTCCCACTTTTGATCACCTGCGACGTCATCTGATGCACGTTACGAAGCTTCCTTTTTGTTGATACCTGCGTAGCTGCTCGGGAATTGGTGCGTCAAGAGCGGCAGCAGAAAAGGCTGCCGAGGCCACCACCGAGAAGGCCACCGAATGGCGGGAACCAGCGCACCACAGTCACCGGTCGCCTCCGACAGCCGCACGAAGAGGCAGCCGCTCCACCTAGAGCGCCAGCAGCGCGACAGGCAAACAGCCATCGACCTGCCGGAACGACAGGAGCAAGCCGCCATAATTGAACGGAACAGCGCCATCGACAAGCGCGACACGCCGTCGCACGCGGTCGACGGTGTATCTCGCTTGTCGATGGCGCTGTTCCGTTCAATTATGGCGGCTTGCTCCTGTCGTTCCGGCAGGTCGATGGCTGTTTGCCTGTCGCGCTGCTGGCGCTCTAGGTGGAGCGGCTGCCTCTTCGTGCGGCTGTCGGAGGCGACCGGTGACTGTGGTGCGCTGGTTCCCGCAGTTTGGTGGCCTTCTCGGCGGTGGCCTCGGCAGCCTTTTCTGCTGCCGCTCTTGACGCAACAATTCCCGCGGATGCTGCGCGGCGGGGTCGCTCTCCGATGGTAGTGCCCCCCGTATTGGTTTTTCGGATATTGCATCCCACGCCTCGTCCAATTCTCTCCCAACCTCCCCCTTCCCCCCCGTGTCCCCCAAATCCCCTCTCACGCATTAAACCCCCTGTGTCCCGCTGTTGGTTGTTGCTTTTGGGGATGGGGTACTTAGGGTACTGTCTCGGCCGTTGGAGTCGGAGCTGCCCCGCATCTACCAGGAGCTGGGGACTGACTTCGACGACAGAGTCTTGCCGTCGCTGGGAAATGAGGTACGGTGGGCCCGTAGGATATCTTTGAGGAGAAGGGGTTGGTCGGGGTCTTGAAGACGCCGCGCGCGGTTGTGTTTACACTGGCACGTCTTCTGTTTGCTGCCGCTGTTCTTACTCGCTACAAGAGAAGAACGGCCGTCGTCGCGAACATATTACCACCCCTATCCTTCGATCGGCGGTGATGAAGTAGCACGGGCCTCGCGCGAGGACCGCGAGGCCCTCTACTTCACCGCTCATTTTCTGCCGCTGCCGGCCTACCTTTGAGCCACCAATGAAAGAGGCTTGGTGGGCTGCGGGAGAGATAGATCCACTTCAAACGAGAGTTCCGCCGCGTTAGGTCCGCCTCGTCGGAAGGGTCGGAATTCGAGTGGGGGGCGTTGCTGACGTGTGTCGAAAGCGTGGTCTTGTAGTGGCCAGTAGGTCGAATAGCTCCGCCATTTTCCGGTAGGGAAAGAAAAAACGGGTACCCCTCCGAGGGATGAGTAGCCAAGATCAGGTGCACCCGACGGGAATGGGGTCAGGGCCGGGTAGGGGCGGGCGTCGGCCAATCAGATGGCTCCAGGAGGGCGCTGCCGACTGTGGAAAACAAGTGTACCCGATAATGGCCGGGTTTTCCCGATTTTTGCCACTCCTCGGAAAGATCTCTAGGAACCATTGCCTACGCGTTTCACTTGAGCCTTCTTCTTTTTTTTCGTGCAGCGGGGGGAGGGGAGGGAAAGATTACGAATCAAAGTTGCCGTTTAGAGTTGGTCGCAAAATTCGCTGCCGCTGCCCCACGGACGAGACTTTGTTGTTTTCCGCAATGAGTCGAGCTCGGGAGGGGCCTTACAGTGATTCCGTAGGAACTGAAATCACGTGTATGCATGCCACGGCGGTTATTTCGGTGGCTAAGAAACTACTTGAAAGTTACAGTGAAGGAAACATCCCGAACACGCTAGTCCCCCCCCCCCCCCCCCCCCCCCCCCCCCCCCCCCCCCCCCCCCCCCCCCCCCCCNCCCCCCCCCGATGGCAAGGCCGTGAAGGAGATTAGGCGACGGCAGTACGCGATGTGTGTGTGCTCGTCCCGTTTATTCTGGCACCAGTCACACAGCTCGCTGTATGTGCTTGATGCATCAGCCGGGTCGCGTCGGTGTGTGTGTGTGTGTTTTTGTTCTCTTTCTTTATTTGCATCGACCGCGCTAACCGTCTGACCAGTGCGCTACACCGTGCGTGTGTTTGATTTCTCCGTTTTTCGTCAAGGAGATAAAACAATTAAACTAGCGGTAAGCAATGCAATAGCATATTTCGCACTCATGGTCCATGATGCGTGCGACGTTACACATCAAAACAGGTGCTCAAGGCAGTCGTGGCCAAGTACAACGCCGAAGAGCTGCTGAGCAAGCGTGAGTCGGTCAGCACCCGCATCCGGGACGAGCTGACCCACCGCGCCAAGCAGTTCCACCTCATCATGGACGACGTGTCCATCACCCACCTCACCTTCGGCCACGAGTTCACGAAGGCCATCGAGAACAAGCAGGTGTGTTGTTGTTGTATTCACATTAAAAACCTTTCCGGCTCGGCTCAGTACTTGCTAATGTTCGTTCTGGTCCAACTGACGCGGGCGCCTTCCGTGGTCACAAGCTAACTGCCCAAAGAAAGGGACACACCTTTCTAGAAATCAAAGCAAAACAAAAAATGGACCCCAGGAGTCCTCCTAGACGCGATTTGCCAACACAGTATTCGTGATAAACGGCGACCTTGTTATGTTAAGATGTTGGCTATGATGTTCCTTTGCATCTGTCCGACTTTTTTTTCGTTTTCACGATTTTCTTTGTGGACGAAATGTTGTTTTATGTTGCATTTCTTGTCTTTGTACAAGGCGGGAGAGGGGAGTAGAGGCGTAAGTGTAGGTCGCTTCTTGTGCCACTGCCATTCGCTGTGTTTGTTGTCTATCAGAGATTCAAGCTGTTGGCACGGTTCGATATTCAGATCATTTCTTTCTGATTGTCACTCAAGGCTGAAATTCAAGCTGCTACGATTGAACGTGCACAACAAGGCAGTATTGCCCCTTCCGTTCCTTTAGACTAGTTCATGCTGCTTGTTACACAAGATCGACTTTGAAGCTGCTGCTGCTGCTGCTGCTGCTGCTAAATTCAACGCGACGCCACACCGAAACTTACGCTGCACGGTACGATTCAACTTTCACGCGCAACCAACACCGCAGGTGGCGCAACAAGAGGCCGAGCGGCAGGTGTATGTGGTGGCGCTGTCCGACCAGGAGAGGCTGGCGGCCATCATCCGCGCGGAGGGAGAGGCGGAGGCCGCCGAGCTGATCTCGGCCGCCCTGAAGGAGAGCGGCATCGGGCTCATCGAGGTGCGGCGCATCGACACCGCCAAGGAGATCGCCCTCACCCTCGCCACCTCGCGAAACATCACCTACCTGCCAACAGGGGGCGGGTCTAACATGCTGCTGGGTCTCAACACTGCTTGAGAAAGGGCAAGGTAGTGGTGATAGTAGTAGATGCCTCGCATGATGCTAGCCGGAAGGTGGTGCCTGCTGCTGCTGGTGTTTTTTTCCCGCTGTGCAGGGTTGATCAATAAGAGGTGCGCGTTTTTTTGTTTTGCGGAGGAGGGCGGGAATGCTGTGCCCGCGCCATTTTGTGTATTGTGCTGCCGTGCGAGGGAAGATGATCGGCAGCGGATGGGATTCGGAGAGCGTCACTTGTTTTCAGCGGTAGGGGGTAGTTTGGACTAATGAGATAGGGAGAGCAAGTCTCGTGGCTTTGGTCAAGCGACGAACGACCTTGTAATGGGGGGATTTGCCGTGCAGCGTACCAATCACGGTTGGTTACCGTATTAATCGTGTTCTGCGTGATGCCTTAGTGCAGGCCGGGGCGTCCCTTGCTATGATACTTCTTCTAGTGTTCTTGCGGCCCACCTATCCAGATGCACTTGGCGTTGTGACATGCCCCCAGCAAAACACGCTGTGGCAGTAGCTGCAGCAGTCGAAGAACCGGCAACGACATGTTGCGGCGTCACGTGGGAGCTGTTAAGAGGGCCCTCGCAGGCGCACGCGTCCGTTGCCGCATTCAATGTAGAGCAGCTTCGTGAGGTGCTCTCTCGGCATCTGCAAGGTGTTGGAAGCTTGCGGGGAAAAATTGTCGAATCAAGGCACGTGTACACGTGCGAGAATATGGATATCTTTTCTGCCGCCGAGGACCGAAGGTCGTTCCTGCAGGTTCCCGACAAGATGATGTCGCCTCGTTGGTGGATACCATCACTTGTTGGTGGCGCCTCTCCTGCAGGGCCGAGAGGAGTTGGGTCCAGCAACACTGGCACCGCAAAACCGCTGGGCGCTCTCATGGTATCGAGCTGAAGAGGGCTGGTTTCCGCCAACGAGATGAGTGGGTTGCTGGTTGTCGAGAGGGAAGGGTGCGCCAAGAAGCCAATGTTGGTTGCACCAGGTGTTGGACACGACCTCGGACATCCGGCAGCATTCATTTTCTCCTGTTGCTGCTGCAGCTACACCGCCGCCGTGCGCGCGACCGTTTCAAGTTTGAGTCTCGGCTGGTGTTGACCCGTGTCGTGATGTTCACTTGGAGCTGTGTGGTGATTGGCTGGTACCGATTGCCGGGGGCGGCGGCACAGGCTATACACTACATTGTTCTTTCACCAGCTGAAGCACCCTCCGCAACTCATTTCTGGTGTTCAAAGGCGAGAGGTGGAACGAACGGCAGTGCGCGAGGGCAAGCAACGGGCGTAGGGCGTGTGTACGAGGTGATCAGCTCCCCCGTCTTGCTTTCTTCCTCACTTATCGTTCCCCAACGTCCAGTCTCATCACCAACCTAGCGCGAGACGTAACGGCCATCGATTTGTTTACTGGACGTGCGATGAAGGGGGGCGACCCACCTTTTCCCCTAACTGCAGCACGAGGGGAGGCGGGGTGTTTTACCCCCGTGACAAGGTCAATCGCGTCAAAGATCCACATGGGAAGACATGGTACGCCGCAGCAGCAGTGGACGTGCGTATCTCTCCTTTCTTCTTTGCATTGCATCCCCCCCTTATCCTTCGTCAAGAACGGAAAAGGAGCTCATACTCCTCTTTCGATGCTTGCAGTGACCAATCAACGTCGGTCGCACGCTCCCTGTCGTAGATCGCTTGACACAGCTTCTCCCTCCAACCCGAACTCATTTGTTCACTCACCCCCGTCTCCTTCCCATTCTTCGCAACACGTTTCTTCCTGCGAGGACCAATTTCGAACACCTCGAGCGGTTCAATCCATCACCGTTGAACCCCTAGAAAAAAGCTGACTACTTTGAAAATACCGCTTCCATTGTAAAACAATCTCCCGCCCCCAGTGGATCACTAGAAATACAAGTGCGTGCAAAACCCGAAAGCAGCTGAATTCTCGCCAGCCATTCCATCGGTAACAACAAAAAAAATCAAGGAGGTCCATATCCCAAGGACTGCCAGGCCCTTCATTGTTGGGGAGGTCGTATGCCCTCTGAGTAACCCTTGCATGTACGGCATCCCAGGGATGCCGTACTACTCTACCACTGCTGCTGTCTAACAAAGACACACAAAACACACAACACAGCAGGCGTATCCCACGCCACGCCTACACCATGCTACCGCACCACCGTCAAGTCATACCACGACATAGGGCAACGTCTCAAGAGTCTTGAATAGACGATGCCACGCACCTAATGACTAGCACAGATCTCTTCCGAAAACAGACACAAAAACAAATACTTCCAAGGTGAACAGGCATGTGCTACGAGTCTGAATCTCAAGATTTCGGGGCACGGTTTCCACATCTACGTTTTGATTGTTGCTTTGAAAGCAGGGTCGCCGCCCCTGCGAACAATTTTCGACTCGACGCGAAGAAAAAAAGAACAAGCTCAAAACAAGAGCTATTTCTCGTGGTGATGGTTGAAGAAAACAGTCAACGACCGCGGTAAAAAATAGTGTATTCCCGAAAGCCGAAGGTATAGAGTTAGCACTTGCGCTAAATAAACAAAGCTCTGGGTGCCTTGTGCCACTCGTACACATCTCGTTCGTGCTGAAAATGAGCTCGCACTTTTTCCTCCCTTGTATTTCAACCCCCCCCCAATCCCCGAGGCAAAAAGCACCCGCCGACATGCATGCACACACGCTAGAACGGATCTTGGCGATTTCTCCGTCCCGCTCTCGCTAGGATTCCAACGGGTTACCCGGAAAACAGGGCCGAAGCTCTCAAAAACATGGCACGCACAATCCAAGCCCAGGGCAAACACGCCACCACGCCCTTTTGCATCTCTAGACTAGACCAGTAAATATATTTTCACAGACATAGGAGTACAGATAGCGCCCGCACTTGAGAACTCAGCAGTTGAGAAACTGAGACTCGCAAAAAATCAGAAAGCTGAGATCTTGAGCACCACTTGTGAGCTCGGTTAAGAACCCCACACTAAACCTATGTAGCGGCCATTTGTAGCCCACAAGAGGATCATCATCAAAATAAGCACCCCAGCCTCGGCCGAAACTAGAGGTTCTCAAGTGCGGGCGCCATCTGTAGTACGAGAGCAGCGCCGCAAGCTGCTACAGCAGTAGCCACTACCCTAGCCTGCCTTCCTGCCCTCCTGTCCTCGAGGCGGAGTAAGAGCGGCCCGGCCACGACGCGCTTGTCACCAGGGACGCCCCCCCCCCCCAAAAAAAAGCGCTTCTTGAAAGAAACAAAGAGAGGCCCTTCACACACGCTCACCTTCCTCCACCCAACTCAAGCGTTGTGGAGCACATCTGCATGCCACTAAGGCTCCGGGGGGGCGGGGGGCGGGCGGGGGGGTAGCACTACTTCGCAGACCCCCCCCCCCAAAGAATTCGATAACACGATGATGACACCCTTCCTTCTGCCTCTACCAAGAGGCGTCNGGGGGGGGGGGGGGGGGGGGGGGGGGGGGGGGGGGGGGGGGGGGGGGGGGGGGGGGTAGCACTACTTCGCAGACCCCCCCCCCCAAAGAATTCGATAACACGATGATGACACCCTTCCTTCTGCCTCTACCAAGAGGCGTCTTCGGTTCGAAGGACGGCACCATGTAGGATAGCATACGAGCCCGAGTAGGCCCACTGCCCACTTGCACCCGCCGCGAAAAGCCCCTAACCCTCTCGGCCTTGGCTCTGCTAGGAGCCTATTCTTGCATGGCCGCTCGGCGGCGGCGGGAGAGCGCCATCTGTTAGGGTTGGGACAGATGGACGCCGATTTGCGGAACGAGCGCGTGTGCGAGAAGGAGGGGTCAGGGGGTCGATTCAGGCAAAAAATGAGGTGGGCGGGAGGGGGGTGGGCCGCCATGGCGTTCAGCACATCGCTTCGAGACTTCTAAACCACAAGCAGCGCAACCACACGGAAGCCCGACAAAGACGGATAACGAACACCAAGCACGGAAACGATACCCATCACTCGACGATTCAAATACCCTCCCGTCCCTCGGCGGGAAAAGCGCACCAGTGCTTCGTCCTCCGAGTCATCATCATCGTCTCCACCCTCCTCCTCCCGCTCGTTCTCGCTATCGTCCTTGCGCCCTTTTCCCCTCGCGTTCCCCCGCCCCGAGGCCGTAGCCGCGGCGGCCGCCGGCACCGCACCCCTTACCATGGGAGGTCTCCTCCCCCCAGCACAACCGGTACCAGCACCAGCATCAGCACCAGCACCAGCGGTAGCAGTAAGGGAGGGGGGCTTCTTCTTCGCGGCTACCGGCTTCGCCTGCTGCTGCTGCTGCTGCTGCTGCTGCTGCGGTTTCCTGGCTGCCAGAGGGGCCGCCTTCTTGCGCCCGCCGCCGCCGCCGCCGGCAGCGGTCTTGCTTTTCACCTCAGTGTCTCGGACACGATCAGGGGTGGCCGACGTCGACACCCGGGGAGACCGGCGAGACGGGGGTGTGGAACCGGCAGCAGCAGCCCCGCTGGCACCCCGTTTCTGCTTCTTGGCTGGAGAAGGCTTGTCCCCTTCCTCCTCGTCCGCGTCGTCGCCCGAACCCGCTCCTGCTTCACCACTTTTCTCTGCCGTCTCCGCCGCCACCGCACCTCTTCCTTTCGGTCCCCGCCCGGTACTACTGCTACTACCACCACCACCGGTAGCAGCGGCAGCAGCAGATCGCCCTGCCCTCTTGCGACCAGCCGTCGTCTTCTCCGTCGCCGCGATCCTGTCCCTGGCGATACGCGCGGCCGCCCTACCCTCCCTCCTCTCTCCCACAGGCGGCGTTGCCCCCGCCCCCGCCCCCGCAGCCGCAGCCGCAGCCGCAGCCGCAGCCGCAGCCGGAGACGACCTCGGAGGAGATGGCAACGGTGATGACACCTGTCCCCGGCCCCTACCGCGGCCGCTGCCTGTCCGAGGGGGGGAGGCTTGCTGGGATGATTCGGGGGAGGGGGCCGCGTTGGCAATGGGTGACAGAGACGGGGAAATCGGCCCTCTTCCTCCTCCTCCCCCTTGTTCTGCGATGCCGTCGGAGAAGGGCGATTCTGGTGTCGGCGGCGAGGCCGACCGCCGGCGAGCGAGGCGCCGCGCGCGAGACGCCGCCGCCGAGCTGCCTCCTGAACCATCCCCGGCCTCACCCTCCGATGAACGGCGGCGCCTGCTGCTACCACCGCCGCCCCCGCCGCCGCCGCCGCCGCCGCCGCCGCCGCCGCCGCCGCCGTCATCATCGCCAACAGAGGATCTGTCAGCGGAGCCAGTGGAGGAAGTCCGACGACGGACCCTCCTGGAGGGTGCGGAGGAAGACAACGACGATAACGGCCAAGAAGCGGCACCGCCGCGGCCACTGCCGCCGCCGCTGCTGCTGCTGGTGGGGGTTGCCGCCGCCGCCCCAGCGGCACTCGAGCGGCTGCGGCGGCGGTGGCGCGCCCCAGGCGGCGCCGCCGGGCTACTAAAGCCCGCGGCCTCTCGAGGAGGAGGGGACGAGGAGGAGGAGGGGGTCTCATCCTCGCGGCGGCGGCGCTGGAAGAGCGGGGCCGGCAGGAATATGTTACCCGGGTACGGCTGTAAGTCGCTCTGGGTCTTGATCTTACTCAACAGTAGCTGCGCTCGCGGGCGGGGGGGGGGGGGGGGGG
>CACKRE030004900.1:76562-104846 GCA_902602495.3 Ectocarpus sp. CCAP 1310/34 | reverse complement strand
GAGAGAGAGAGAGAGAGAGAGAGAGAGAGAGAGAGAGAGAGAGAGAGGGAGAGAGGGAGAGAGGGAGAGAGAGAGACAGAGAGACAGAGAGAGTGAGACAGACAGAGAAAGAGAGAGAGAGTCGGTGGGGAATGCATATGAAAGCATGATACACACACAGGAACGTGGGTGGGGTGGTTTCTGCGTCGAATCACAATGCCTTCTTAAGCTTGGCGGACACCTTCTACTGTATTGCTATTGAATACAAACCGGGAAGTTGCAATGGACAGTCGAACATTGCACAATCTCCAACAACCAAAGGACAAAGCTCCCAAAAGCTTCGTGTCCTATCTTGAGGGGTCTCTACACCCACCTCCGTCACCGACGACTACATATGGTAGCGACACAGCTTTGATACTATTATAGAGCTCTGACGGAGGAAACATAGCCATGATTCATACGATACGAAGGCATCAAGCTTGGGAACCTTCTACTACTGCATCTCTCGAGTAAAGAGGCACACCACATCATGTGCACACATAGGTCGCATTTGTGCACGCAACACAAGAGCATCGTTTCCATGTCTATCTCTGATGAACACGCATATTGTTTAGGGCCTGTTGGGATGAGGCGATAACCGAATCTTCAACGAGGCCCTGGCGACAAAAAAACATTTCCTTCCAGGTGACGTCCCGAGGACATCGGAGGGCCCCGAAGAGATTCGTATCGAACGTTGTTCCTAGGCTTCTCCTGAGAGCGAGCTGCGAGATGAGACACTGCTGTACGCTTTCGGGATCCATCGACGCACGCACCGGGTGGTTCATGACGTTAGCCGACACCAGGTCTTCGGCCGTTTCAGCGAGGCCGTCCGGTATCTCGTCGTCCTGGCTAACCTCCAACAGCTTCTGGAAAACACCCCTCATGGTCGCCACCTTTTGAGAAAGGACAACGGGGAAAACGAATGCGCCCATGACTCATGACTACTACCCTGAGGTAGGCAGGAAGGCTAACAAACAGACGGACGGAGGGAAGGAAGGAGCCCTACTCCACGATTCATGATGACTCTCTGTTTCCCATTCCAAGCGATCTGAGCCAAGACATTTGTTGGTCGAACCCCCCTACCACTCCCGAGTACCCGGCCCACTCTCACTGCTGCTCGCGGGTGCGCATGTGTCTTGAGCGAGTGCGAGGGAGGGGGTGGCTCTTCAACCACCGCAATAGATTGCGTGAAACGTTCCCCACCAGTTCGAGGCAGTTTCGAGGCATCCCAGCAGCTCAAACGTTTCGTGTTGAATGCAAGAGGTACATCTGTTTGCACGTTCGCGTTTACACACGGTGTGCCCAGAGAGAGGCGCTCGTTGCACGTTACACGCATAAAAAAACAAGCAGCACGGTGAGGACTGCATAACGTTGACTGGTAGACTCTGTTCGACGAGACATTCGGAAAAGCAGGTTGTGCTTGACTCTTGGCTTTGCGGTCAAAGTGCCTGCGATTGATCGATCCCGCAGCCCCCAAGTATTGGGAAGGCAATCTACGTACTGCTGTTTACCCTATGCTTGCCCCGGACCCGGTGACACATACGTACACCAACAAGGAGCGTGACACCTATACTTATAAGGAGGCAAGTGGTTTGGTGTCTTCGGTCCCTACGCCTATTCTCTCCGTCTGTCTGTCTGTCTCTCCCTTCCTCTAGACATACGCCGCCGCCGGGGTGGATACATCGGTTGGCCTCTCTTCGGGTAGAGTCACCTGCCGTCGGGTAGCGTCACCAGTCGTGTTTGCCCCGGGAGCTACTCTACCCTTGTGTCGGCGCTGCTGCCGCTGCCAACATTGCCTGACGCTGCCGGTTCAAAATTCCATTTGTCTACAGTACAGTCGACCCCGCTTGAAGGACGCTCGCGATAAGGAAACTCCCCGCTTAAAGGAAACTTGTTTTGCTGAGCACCGGGGGCCCGGCCGAATATACGATCATGGGGTACCCCCATTTTTCTGCCGCGTACCCCCCTGTTGTTGTGTCCTGCGGGCCTGCGGGCCGCTCTTTGCACGAACCACGCACCACAGTGAGTGCAGAAGTAGCCGGCGGTCTTCTGCTGCAGCTGCAATTGGGTGTTGGCATANAAACTCCCCGCTTAAAGGAAACTTGTTTTGCTGAGCACCGGGGGCCCGGCCGAATATACGATCATGGGGTACCCCCATTTTTCTGCCGCGTACCCCCCTGTTGTTGTGTCCTGCGGGCCTGCGGGCCGCTCTTTGCACGAACCACGCACCACAGTGAGTGCAGAAGTAGCCGGCGGTCTTCTGCTGCAGCTGCAATTGGGTGTTGGCATAGATAGATTCCTCCCATCTACCGGCGGTCCATCTGATGCCGCCAAAAAAAGAGTCGTGCATAACCTCGTCCCTCACCGAGGGCGAGGTTACCTCTCGCTTAGAGAACGTTCGATCCTACAGATAGCGCCCGCAGTTAAGAAAGGTCAAAATCGGTTCGAGCCTCACCAATCCCTTCTTTTGGGTCGAAGTACCGACCCAAGTCGTCCATTTCGTAAATGTCATTTCTTCCTTTGGACTGTCGCATCCTCCCGGTTATTCTTATTCCTTAGGCAAAAACAAGTACGTCGTATTTTTTTTTCTGTCTTTTGATCTCTGAGGACAATCCACATCATCAAGCCCTCAAGAGAGGTGGTGGAGAGTGCCAGCAAACCCGTACAACAGCGGAGAGCATGTGGTTGTCCGCGATGTATGGCAGCACTACAGTACAGCACTCACTGTGAACAGCAGGGGCGCGGGGGGGCGGGGGGGGGCNAATCCCTTCTTTTGGGTCGAAGTACCGACCCAAGTCGTCCATTTCGTAAATGTCATTTCTTCCTTTGGACTGTCGCATCCTCCCGGTTATTCTTATTCCTTAGGCAAAAACAAGTACGTCGTATTTTTTTTTCTGTCTTTTGATCTCTGAGGACAATCCACATCATCAAGCCCTCAAGAGAGGTGGTGGAGAGTGCCAGCAAACCCGTACAACAGCGGAGAGCATGTGGTTGTCCGCGATGTATGGCAGCACTACAGTACAGCACTCACTGTGAACAGCAGGGGCGCGGGGGGGCGGGGGGGGGCGGGGACTCTGCCCCCTACAAAAAAATGCACTTCTGTTCAGCTTGGGAGGGGGGTGGAAGCACCGCAGATTCCTGGTGTCATGGGGATATCGCACCATCACGTTTCTTATTGGGGCGTTTCTTGCGTTGTGGCCGAGATTGAGCTATGTTTCTGAAATAGCCCTTGTTGCTTATTTTTCGTACAGAGTTGAGCCTTTTTTGTTACAGAATTTTTCTTAACTGCGGGCGCTATCTGTTTTCGTACGCGAAGGGAAAGGGTGGCGAGTACCGTGAGACGCAGTACCTTCTTTCGAAGACCGTTCATTCGTTTACTCATGGAACTCAACAGAGCCGTAGAGCCAAGCCGCGGGGGGAGGTTCAGGGAACTCTTCGCGACATGTGGAAGGAAAAGCCATCAGGGTAGCTGTTAGTCTCCGCCGGGACAGAGGTATGTACTGGTGTTCCTCGGTGCGACGCTGAAACACGCTCGTTTTTTTTTTGTTTCACAAGAATGAGATATATATATATATATGTCTGCTTGGACTCACCTCCTTCTTCCGCTGCCGGCCATGCAGTACATTAGTTGGCCATGTACAAACTGGTACCGTAGTTGATTTCAACACGTCCCCGACTGCTGTACATCTCATTTCAAGTATTGTAAATATGTTCGACGTCAACAAACGGTTGCCAGTCGTCTCGGCGATGCTGACTTTTCGTACCACCCCCTTCCTTAGCAAAAGACGCGTAGTTTGAGGTATAGCATGCCTTCATTGGCCCCGGGAATGGTGAGCTGTCGTCCCCTGAATTAGAAGGACACAACCCCGCTTTAAGGACGCTTCTTTCAGGAAAAACAATGTGCGTCCTTAAAGCGGGGTCGACTGTACTTACTCACCATCTTAAAGTCTGTCATGTTGCAGCAGGCGGTTGCTATCGAGTACGAGCCGCAAAGCCCCCCCCCATGCATTGCAAATATAAATATCTACCGGTGTGCATGTGATGGATGCACTTCGCATTCCAAAGTCTCCAAGACTGCTGTACACCACGGCCGCATCTTGCGGACTGGTAAAAATCTGGTAAACATGCATGCACCAGGAGGAGGTGCGCCAGTTGTTTAGGCGTCGTTTCAACAACGACAGCGCGGCCTTTCTTTCGCAACCCACCATTCAGGATCGCAGCCAGCAACCAGGCAATGGCATTCACACCACTGCTGTAAGCACAACAAACCACACAGAGGTGGGTGGCCTCTTCTACGAGCCCGTGCTACGTATCACACGAGGCGAAGGAGCTCCGGGAACAAAATACAAATTCGTCGTTTTTCAAGTTTTGAAAAAGTTGAGTTGAAATATAAATAAGGCCGCCTGCTGTGACTCAATCAGCACGCCGTCACCGTTCTGCTTGGCAAATCAACACGACGTACGATCGGCCACAAATCGAATCGCTCTCACCTTGCTTCCGGGACCCCCGTGAGAGGAGGAAAGGCGGTCCTGAAACGAGGATCTCCTCCCTTTGCTGGTGCTGGTGCTGGTGCTGCCGGCAGCATTTCCAGCATCGTCCGCCGCCGCCGAGCTCGGCCTAGGCTGGCCATGGCTGCTGGATTGCTCTTGCTCGCTGCTGCTGGCTTGCTGTCGAGACATGCCAGCCACAGCAGCAGCCCGTCCGGATGATAATCTATACCTCTCTCTCTGTCCCTCCCCGCACAACTAGACACAACAGCTCTCGCGTTGGTTTTTTCCGTGCTGCGTTTCGACAGCTGTGCAAGAGGGTGCGTCGGCGTTGGCAGTTGCACTGTTCTGAGGTTGCTTTGGAATCTTATTGTGGTCCAAGAGACGAATCTGGACAGAGACCGTAGCACTGGCCTGTGGCGTGACGGATGCACGCGAGTGCAAGAGGGCGAACGAGAGCACCGCGCCGCCGCAACGCTGTAGTGAGAGTTTGGCTGCTGGCTGCGACGTCGGTTGCTCGATTCAATTTGAAAAGGGGACACGCAAAGTGCAAGGTGGCGGTTGGGATTTGATATCACGGAGCCACCCCGCCTCTCCGATACAACCTTGGGTGCACACAGCAACTGCAACGCTCCAACAGTTGCCTCTCGCTCACAAACAGAAAGGGGAAGCCCCTATCCCACGAGGGACAAGGTGTTGATGTCGTCATCGAAAAAACGGAAAGCCCCGGATGCTTCTCCTCCCGCAAATTCTTCCACCGGTCCGGCTGCTGCTGCTGCTGCGGCTGCCCCGGATGCCGCTGCTGCTGCTGTGACGGAGAAGCCGTTGGTTCGGGCCACTCAGCAGGGACTGAAGGAGATGCGGTACAGGATCAGCACCGTGGTGGATGAGACGACAAAGAAGAGCCTGGCTGGGAAGAAGAGCGGAAGCAGCGCCGACGCCGCCGTCGTCGCGCCAACACAAGGCGCGGCGACGACGGCCTACCTCAAGGCCTTCCAGGCGGCCGTCGCCGACAAGGTGCGGGACCTCTGCGAGGTGCAGGACGCCCGCGAGTCCCGGGAGGAGGACGAGCTCGTCGGGGAGATCTTCCAGTTTAGCCATGACCTCAGGGCCGCGAGGAGCAGGCTCTACGACACGCGCTCGCGCGTCTCGCGCCTGGCGGTAGACACCTGCAGGGACGCCCTGCGCGTCTCCAAGGCTGCCGACGACCGCGCCTGCGCCGTCCTGGAGGCCAGCACCGCGCACGCGCGCAGGGAGAGCGAGACGGGCGGGCCTCTGCCGCTCCGGATCGACGATGCCGCCAGCAACGGCGGTGGCGGTAGCGATGACGATGATCTCGAGAACGGCGGCAGCCGCAGCGGGGGTGGTATCTTCCAGGGCCTGGAGACAGGGGTCGTGGAGCCCAAGGTCTCGGCCCTTATCGGGAAGTTGGCGGAGCTGCCCGGGCCGCTCAAGTCCGTCCTGCAGGAGATCCCCGAGCTGACGGCCTCGCTCGCCGTCTCGGTCCAGGAGGCGGAGGCCGCCATCAAGGCAGGGCAGAGCAGAACGGAGGCGCTGCTGGGCAAGGCGCCGCCGACGCCGCTGTCCAGCAAGAAGGGGAAGGGGGCGGCGGGGCCGGGGGCCGCGGGGGCGAACGTGGTAGAGGACGAGCGATACCCGCCGGAGGACGCACGGGCGGCGGCGAGGGAGGCAAGGGTCCAGCAAGCGCGGAAGGAGTGGGAGGCGATCGGAGTCGGGGTGGTGGGCGGTATCTTCAACTAACCGGTCGGTTGGTTGGTTGGAAGAACGAAAAGGGGGAGGGAGAACGCTTGCGATGGTTTTCCTGAACAGCTGGGCTTCTTTTGGGACGGGAGCAGACTGCTGCTTCTATCGGAGGGTCGGCACGCCGGCCCTCTCTTACGCACGGTCGGTGTCGTAGCGCTGTTTTTGTGTTTGTTGTTGTGTCGTCAGTAGATGCTCGAGCTCTTCCAACTGCTGCCCTCCAATAAATGGACAGGTTGGTTGACTCCAGCTATCTTGCGCTCGGGTGAAGTTTGCTTCTTGTCAGAGTCGCCCGGTGTTCTCACAGCTGCTCGCATTATCGTTTCCTCTGCACGGAACTGAAGTGTTTTGGCCTGTGCACGGCATTTGCGGGCAGGGTGCGCGCATAGTTGTTGCTGCGACGTTGATCCTCCTGTTGCACTCTTCGATATGTCGTATGTCGGCTCTTTCGTCCTAGTGATCGTTCAAGTAGTGGCCTCAGCTTGAGACTTGGAGCGTTGAGAGCGTATCTGACATCCTGGCACTGGCTTTGAACGGACATGTTTGCTTTCTTGCCCTTATTCGTGGCGTAATGTGTTCTTACACTTGGGACGTGATTTGCGATGTATTTTTCTCGGCATTTTCTTTTGTTGGCCTGCCCTAAATGACATGGATTGTGCTCGTCACGAAACAAGTATTACCAAGGCGGCTGTTTTTCGTAACGTGTGCCCACCCGCATCATCTGGTGTATTAATATCCAACCGGTCCGTCTAATGGTCAACAACGTGTGAGACCGGGCGGGTTTTGACTCTGGTGATGCTACAGTACTGGAGGCGGAGTACGAAGGCAGAGTAGCGTAAGAAGAGTTCCTTTGTACCAACCGTGTCTTCCGAAGCGTTGTGTGTTGAAAAAGGCTAGAGGAGTCCACCTGTATGTCTTGTTGAAATGAAGAGCCCACCGAAAGTTGACTTCGTTTCCCGTTAGTCGCTCCACTCGACGTTAGGACTCTGTTGATCCCATCAAGTTGACACGCAGACGTTGTTGGTCCTGCCGGCGTTTTTCTTTCGCCTTTGAAGGCACTTATATTCCTGTTGGTTCGAAGGTCGAGACATGGCGTATTTGCGTTCGAGAGAGTAATGATCGAGCTCCGTTTTGAACGCACGAAATGTGCGCGCGGGGGGTTGTTGTTGCTGTCTGGAGATCGTCTATCGGGTGTACCTGGTTTTGATTTGCGATGGACGTGTGGTCTTGGTGTGTTGATGTGCACCGCACCGGCGAAACCTTGTCGCGGCGTTAGCTGGTTCTGGCGCCTTGCCCGAATACGGCAAACTTTTTTGTTTTTGTTTTTGGAATGCAGGACTGCTGCCTGTAGCTATTGTTTGCGGTAGATTCGGAACGAGACGGATAGGGCGTTGTATGATAGACCTTCTGGTTATTTTCGGTCTGATTTTTTCCTTGTTTTTCTTTTTTTTTCGTCGGGGATTGGCTTCGTTGGTTGGTCAACGCGCGACTGCTGTGTCCTTGTACATGGACAGGACCACCGCTGTATGGAAAGCACGGTCAAGATGTGCGACCTCTATCAATTGGTCGTTGTAGAGAGGTCGCGGGTTTTGATAGCGTTCCGGGCCATGTAAAAAATCTAGAGTCCTTCCTGCATTAGCATATTTTACGAGTGTCTGTACATGTACCAGATATGTTTTATGCATCTTGGGGTTGACCTCTTCAACTTTTTGTCGCGCGCTGCCTTTCGCCGTGCGCACATGCTTGTTTGATAATCTCAAGATGGTCCCAGCAGCAAGGAATGGAATGACTCCTGCTCCTGTCCTAAACGCGCTACCGCTAAAAGAAGCTATTTTTTGGGCAACCGTCGCGGCCTTTTTATTCCTCTGTGAGAAAAACTCAAGTTATTGCAAGTTCTTTGGTGGCGCGTATTGGTAAGTCCTAGGCACCCATTTTCCTGAAGCCCCTTCCAGATTTTTTTGTGATTGATTCGATTGCAGAAATAGGCTGAACGGTGCGGGTTGCAAACAAAAGAACAAACATCACACGGCTACACGTTTTTTTTTGTGGAGGAAACTATTGCACGGGTTTCAGGTTCGCTCTGACGAAAAATATTCCAATACAAAGCATGACCTAGAAAAATGAAAAATGGCCTCGTAAGGGTCGGATCGAAAGCTCCCAAAAACATGATGTTGAGCAGCATACCACACGTACAAACGCAAATGCTTCTCATCACCGACATCCATCCTTGGTGTACCATTGACAACCCACGAGGGTCTGTGAGCAAATGGCAACAACACAAATCTATTCCCGCAATCCTTGTTCGTGGTGCTTTCTGTAAGCTTTTGGGTAGTTGGCACCTTTGACCACGGAAGGCGTCCTGCATCCGTTGGACAGGTACTTCACGATTGATGCTGAGTGGAGACGGGTAAACACGAACAACATCAACGAGCCTACACGATAATCAAAGAGTAAGACTTGCAGCGCGTGGGCATTACGACTATTTATGAATACAACTTAGAAAATATACAATGAACACAGAAAGACTACTTGTATACCATATGACACAAGATAACACACCCCCTGGACTAATTTTCAAAGCTCGATTATGCGAAAATGAAGAGGATACATAAATGAAACAATACATTTTCGGAAAGCTCTAGACGATACACCTTCAACTCCACCGTTTTCCGCACTGTAACTCTTGCTGCTGCCGAGCAATCGAGATTTGAAAATCGGTCCAGGGGATGTGTTGTCTTGTGTCATCTACGGTACTCGTTCGAGATGTATAACCAACCACTGAGTGGAATGTGTGTGTGTTTTCGTCCTATTTATTATGGCGACAGCCCCCCCATTTTTCGTGGTGAGACGTGTACAACACTTTTCAGCGTATGCAGAGTACTTCACTTTTTCAGTGTATTTTTTCGTAAAACTACAACCATCCAGGGTCACACAGGAGGGGGTAAACACCAGGGCTTTTTTCTTCTTTTTATTTCTTTTCATGCCCCATCTTCCACCGGCGGTTGTTGTTGTTGTTGTTGTTGTCTTCACATTAAAAACCATCCCGGTCTCTCTATCCAGTACCTCCTTCTGTCGGAATATCTCGGTACTATTCCAGCACTTGACTCGGTCAATTTCCGTGGTCACAGGCTAACGTACCTAGAAAAGGTATACCAAAAGAAAATGGACCCCAAGGGTTAGTTAGCAGAGCGATAAAATACGGTGCGTGCTGATTTTTTTTTTTTTATCGCGAGAAAGGGTCCAGCCGTCCCTTTCCCTCGTCAACGGTGCTAACGTCGAAGTTACTCACGACGAGAGCTTTTAAGACATATTTCGCTTTCACCCGCAAATTCCGTAAATTTTTCACCCCACGGGGATTCGAACTCACGACCTCTGCGACTGGTGGATTACGAGGATACCACTGGGGCAGGAACCGGCTGAATTTGCCTTTCCTTCTAGAGCTCAATGCAAGCCCTATTGGAGTCCGGATTTCATGGAGCTGGCGGATTTGTGTGCAGGTCTCGATTAATTGGTCAGATATGCCCTTGGCGCGAGCGGGTGTGAGGGGGGCGCGCACCGCTCTAGAGTCAACTTTCCCGCCTGGTGCGGGGACATCATAACCAACCGTTGTTGTGTCAGTTTCCTACAAGATGTGAGAGCTTTTTCTAAGGAAAAGGAAATACACACACAGAAAGACTACCCTTTCGAGATATATCCAAACAGTACGGGGGCAGTTGGCTTGTGACCACGGAAGGCGTCCGCGTCAGTTCGACCAGTACGGACACATTAGAAGGTACTGAGTGGAGACCGGAACGGGTTTGAAGACAACAACAATCTTTGAAGAACAACAACAACAACAAGTCGAACGGGATGTAGTGGATTCTTTTTTGATAGATCGAATATCATGCGCGAACGACCTTCATCAGCCACAGCAGTGCATCAAATAACGCAACGTTCCGTTCGAGTGAGTGTGGGGATCAAGGGATCAAGACAGCGAAATAATGAGGGGAGAGAGAGAGAGAGAGAGAGAGGGAGAGAGAGAGAGCGGAGACGATGCGACGATGCGGTGCGGTAGGTTTCGTTTCGGCGGCGAGTCCCCTCCGAAAGAATGAGGCACCTATCCGCATTCCTCGGAGCCCCCGCCGGCGAAGCTGTCTGCGTGCGCGTCTGGCAGCTCGTGGGTTTGCGTTGCTTTCTCTCAATATCACTCTCTCTACCATGCTTCGCTCTACCTTCGTAGTCCTCCTCGCTAGGAACGCGGTGGGTTTCTCCCCGAATCTGTCAAGCATTGTCGGCTTTGACGGCGGGATGGGAGCCAGAAATAGCAGGAATTTCGTCAGCGCGACTCGGCCTGCTGGATCTACTGCGCTGTTCGCCTCAGGGTAAGCACGAAGGTCGCCAGCGCGATTGCTTGACCTTCTCCTCATTGCGTTGAGGATGAAGTGAAGTGTATCATTGGCTCTACTGCTGCGGTGTGTGATGTGCACGTAGGTGGGAAATGGGCACACACTTTGCACTCAAAAGTTTGAATCCTCGGGGGCGTTTCCTGCTTCCTGCTCTGACTACCCCCCACCCTTTGACACGACCCGTTGTGCTCGCTGCTGTACGCGGCTGCAGCGCTGCAGCCCTTGATCTCTCTATGCGTACGCTGGTTTACGTAATGCTGAAAGCCTCCACATTGGTTGGTTCCATTGCGTCGAAGTGCTTTATGCCTGACTCGACCGCAGTGCTTTGTGCAAAGCCCAGTCAGAGTATCCTGCCGATGACCGCTCTCACCTTTGTGCAACCGCACCCCGCTGCTTGTGCATCCTTTACAATGGATATCCGGCGTACGACATGTACGCAGGAGGGGGTCCAACCCCCCCCTCTTAATGTGACCCCGGTTGGGTCGTCTAGCTGGTAGAAGTGGAGGATAGGGGCCAGAGGGGCAGACGACAGAGTCCAATAATGGAGACAAAAAAATAAAAATGTATTATGTAGTTGTACTGCGGTACCATAGTCGTCCACGAAGTCTTGGAACGAGCATAATAAACCCGCCAACTGTGTCAACAGTAAGCCGCTGCATGTAGCTGCTGTCCGATCCCATGCTCCCGTTCCCAATTTTTATATTGTCATGCGTGTAGTCTACAGTTCCAGTGGTACAACAGTACCTCCGACACGGCAGCCCGTAATCTGCAATACGACCACCTTTTGCGCGCGTTTCCCTCCGCAAAAACAACTGTGTGCGCTGCGTATGTAAATGCATGAGCGCAGCCCAGAGCATCGCATGCTCCTAGTACTATCGCATGCTTCCCATGCCTGTCGCTTGGTATTCCCCACTGTTCGAGGGGCTACATATCACTGCCTATGACAAGAACACGCAATGCCGTCTGCGCTGACTCCTTTGGTCTACTCAAGGGGATAGCCCCATACCTAACATATCCCCTGCTGACACCTCCGCCACACGCTCTTCTCCACGGAAAAACACCGTTGGCAAGATGGGAAGGCGGGTTCTTGCCTGGGAAATCCGGCGTTAAACCCGTTCACGTTAATTTTTACCTGATGCAAAAATGGTATGACAGATATGGCGGAATTTCTTCCGTTCTCCCTCACCGAGATTCCACCCCACACTACGTCGTCCTTTGTCGCACTGCAGTCGGTGTTGTGGGCATGGTCCGCTTCCTCCCTTCCCCTCGGCATCATGTCACGCCTGAAACACGTCATGCCTGACCTACCGTTGGCTGATGGGAACGCTTCACTCCCTAAGTAACCGTTTTCCATGCCAAACACGCCGAATACATGCATGCAGTCACCGTGGACGCAACATCAGACAATTCAAACCCTCTCTACTACCTCGCAATTCCTTCGCACCATATGCATTGAGCACAAAAATGGTTGCGAATGACAGCCGATGGTGTGCGTGGGCTACTCAACAAATACTTCCGTGCATGCACACGGGGGGGCGGCAAACGATACCGTCTCCTCGGGGTCTGTATTATAATCCCACGCATCGCTTCACCAAGAGGTAAGCAAGCAAGCGCAGGGGCGGGATTCAGTCACGAAAGATGACAGGCACGACCGCAAGGAGGGCTTGCACACACACTGTCAGGTAAAAGCAGCATCAATCCCCTGGGCCAAAGCAGTAGTCATCACCACAGCTGACAACTTTGGCCTACAGGGGGTATTGCCCCTCCGACCAATCAAACACCAACGTGTTGTTCGGGGCTCGATTCCCACACCACTTTCCTCCGCCAACATCTTGCCATTTTTTTTTTGCCCTTGTGCCACGCGATTTTGTAGAGGGGTGTCCGCAGAGGATGTGCTGAAGGCACCCAAGTGGCCGGAGAAGTGGCCCTTCTATGAGGATGACTTCAGCCGCATGGACGAGTCCAGCGACGGGGATTTCTACTCGCAGCCGCGGCTCGTCTACCACATCGGTAGGCATCTTTCCCTGTGTTGTATATACTTTTTCTGTTTTTGGAATGCTTCAATCCAGGCATGTTGAGGGCTCGTCTTCCACATCGGTCAGTTTTTATTTTCTTTTCTTTCCTTTCGTTGTTTTTCTGCGGTATGCCATGAATCAGGCAGCGTTGTTGTTGACGCACATCGGTCAGTTTTTTTGTTGTCTTTCATTTGTCTCTGCTGTACCAGTATGCGGTAAATCGTCCCAACAATGTTGTTGAAGCACGCTACGTCAGTTTTTTTGTCTGTGTGGAAAATATATCACAGCACAGAGGAACTCTGCAGTTGTTCAGCCGGTTTTCTCTCTTTCCTACTTGGAAGGAGGGGTGCAGAGTAGTTCCTGGTTGAAATGTCAATTTTCATCACTTTTTTTTTTTTCCTTCCTTGTGTGCAGAGTACCCGTCGAGCCAGCATGGTTTGATCGGGAGGGTGGAAGGCAACCCCCTGTTGCGTGGTCGTGCTCTTGCTGTTTCTTTGGCACATGCATTTGTAACCCCCTAGAATATTTGTGCTCTTCGACTCTGTACGCTGCTGCTACTGCGAACCATTTGTTGGCATTGAATGCCTGTTCGTCAAGATGATTCCGCGGTGAAGGCGTTGACGAAGTACTACACCAAGGCGCTGCCCAAGGGGGCGGACGTGCTGGACATCTGCTCGTCGTGGGTGAGCCACTTCCCGAAGGACTGGGAGCACGGCAAGCGCACCGGGTGGGTCTGGATTGCTCTGTACCCTCTAGGGTTGCTTGAATAGTCGAGTTTATCGTTTTCTCCGCTTCCAGTATGGGACGTTGGACGTTTTGCGAGACGCGCACAGGGTGGGCTTAGATTTTATTACCCTAAATTAACGTTGCTTCACCCCGTAGTGATTCCAGATAGCTACAGGTTGTAGCCCCCGTGTTGCAAGTCCCAGGAAAAGCAAAAAAAATATGACAATGGGGCTCCGCGAAAATCGATGGTACCCCGCGTAAGCCCCCATAATCGGTTGCCCACCGCACCATCTGGTGCACACCTTTGTTACTGCTGGTGCTCGTCACACAGATGGCTACGTGCCATGAAACCTGCAGGACTCCTCAAGTATGTTGTGTTCTTACCCGCAGACATTTGGTTTGGCCTGGATTCGCTCTGAACCTGGCAAATGCCGTGCTATCAAAAGTGAGAGAGCTGCTGCTTCAAGCCCGTTCCGCAGCTCTCAGCACCGAACGTCACGCTGCTACCCGCGGGCAAAGGAGTTGACGAACTCGCTCGAGAGTTCGCGAGGGTGCATTATATAGGCGTAGGTAGCATTGATGGGTTGGCCAAATTTGGGATCGCCACCACGAGAGTCGTTCCAGTGAAGCACTCTATCGCCTATACGTCGTTCAAACACGCCCAAAACGTCTCCCTCCAATTCTACTGGAATTCTCCGGCAAGTTCCCCCGCAATTCGACCTTCAACGCTCTATCCGCGCTCAAAAAACGATCCGGTTCAGTTTTTTTCGGCACCACGCTGCAATACATGCCTAAGGTTGCTTTCGAAGTTTGGCCACTTTTTGGATCGCTACTACAGCCGGAGTTGATGACGAATAACGGCCTGTCCCATAGGAATCCGGCCGCTGTGAGGGCTCCGCGTGATCGATGCCTTGTCGTATTAAAAAAAAATCGCTTTTTGTGGAGACTTGCAACACGGGTGGTAGGTCCAGACAACAATCGTATCCGCTCCTTGGTAGACGCGATACACACCCGAAGGACGAAGGCTGACTTGGCTCTTGACGTAACAATGCCCCCAAATGCGCTGGGGACACTTACCACACACTGAAGCCAAGGCAACAATTTTATCCAGTTTTGTGCGTAGGCTAGAGTTTTACAAGAAGGGGACACGCGGGCTTGGGAGATGTTTGTTGTAAGTCAGAGGCCGAGGAGAGGCACACAGGCATCAGACTGCAGTACATCACGCAGTGTACCACCTCACACAAGCATGGTTGTCCAAGGGTTCCAATGTGCGTTTCACACAACGGAGCATAGTGACGACTACGGTGCGGTAAACAAACGTTTGAGAGCCTTTTGCCCAAAGCGTCCCCATTCGGGCTTCCAGTACTGCAATGATATGGCAGTCGTTGTCACTGTTTCTCCTCTTGGCGTTTCGGATGATATTCGACACTATTGAGGGCTTGCACCTTACACGTGCCTGCATGTTTGGCCGGGGGACCCTCAACTCGTTCTTTTCGGCGCGGGCCCAACATGCTTCCGTACTGCCTCACATCCACGGCTCTCCGAGCACTAGACTGCTTTTGACCGTGCGCACTCTTGACTGGCACCACACCCGCCCAATCTTGAAAGAAGAAACGCCGTCCAACCTCGAGGGAACCCCCGAACATGGACCGACCGGCCAGCACTCACTTCCTGCCCACTCCGAACGACGCCCGAACGTCGAAAATAAGGCTGGGGATGAACGAGTTCGAGCTGAGCAAGAACGTGCAGCTGGACGAGTACAGGGTTAAGGACCTTAACGTCGATGCGAAGTTTCCTTTTGACGACAACTCCTTTGACGTCGTGACGTGCGTCGTGTCGGTGAGATGCCCCTGTGATTTTTTCTGTCTGTCTGTCTGTCTGTCTGTCTGTCTATCTGTCTGTCTATCTTTCCGTCCTCTGTGGTTCTGGTGCATGGATTCGTTCGTACTATTCCGCGTTCCTGTTCTCCGGTATTTTTATTGTCTTTTTGCGTCGTTTTTTGTTAGTCCCGGTTTGTCGTTGTGGCTGGCGTGTTGGTGAGGAGCAGCTAGCGGTTGCAGCACCAAACAAGACCAAACAAGAACACTTGCTTAGTTTCCACGAGCGCATCCCGCCCCATGCAGTGTTGCGGCGGATGTTGGGTGTGGTACGACAAGTGTATCGATGTCTCGGTGTCCTATCTACACACACCGGTGTTCTGCCTCCTTCCCCCAATTGTGATATTCCCACTTGGTCGACGCCATTTACACGTGAAGGTGGACTACTTGAACAAGCCGCTGGAGGTCTTTAACGAGATCCGACGAGTGCTGAGACCAGGCGGCAAGGCCATCATGTCCATGTCCAACAGGTAACCGCAAGGGCGGTCTTGTTTTCCCACGTGTATTCGCTTAATCCTTGTTTGTGCACACGTCGTACGTTTTCCACTCCATCAGTCCACGACAAACTCGTTTTTTTCACCAGTCGTGCCCGTGTCGGACAGGTGGTGATCCCCCGTCACGGGCATTGCCTTCCAACTAGGTCATTTCCTTCCAACTAGGTCATTTCCTTCCAACTAGGTCACTTCCTTCCAACTAGGTCATTTGCTTTCAACTAGGTCATTTGCTTCCAACTAGGTCACTTCCTTCCAACTAGGTCATTTCCTTCCAACTAGGTCACTTCCTTCCAACTAGGTCATTTGCTTTCAACTAGGTCATTTGCTTCCAACTAGGTCACTTCCTTCCAACTAGGTCATTTCCTTCCAACTAGGTCACTTCCTTCCAACTAGGTCACTTCCTTCCAACTAGGTCATTTCCTTCCAACTAGATCACTTCCTTCCAACTAGGTCATTCCCTTCCAACTAGGTTGTTTGATTGGTCGAACGCCATATTTTGCAGCTCGCGACGTGGTAACTCTCGAGGGAAGAAAGAAATACGCCGCTGATGGGGATGTGGGGCTTCCGTGAGAGTCGAGTTAGGAGTCTGTTGTGCTCGGCCCCTGGATCGAAACTACGTTCGGCATTGACGAGTCCAAAGAACAGGGCTATCGCAAAGAAACATGGTTTCACCGGGAAGAGGCGAGTCAATGGAATGCAGGAGAACTGGTTCACTGGTTGTAATTGTGATCTGCGACTACTTCTCTCGAGGCTTCTGAGGCCACAAAACAGCCTGTACCGTGCACTACCTAACCCCCGCCGAAATATATAAAACGGTAACCCGCTCGGGAATGGACATAGATGTTTCCCGACGAAGGCGATCCAGATCTGGAACCAGACTAACGACATGGAGCACATCTTCATCGTAGGTGAGTTGTTTTGTTTACAGTTGTCGTTGTACTCGTTGGTTGTTGGTGCCGGCACACCGCTCGGTTCCGTGTCGTGTGTAGAGTGAGATACTCTCGAGATTGACTCATTTTTCCCTCACTCACCACACACCCCGATAGTACCTGCCAAGGACGCTCTCGTGTTGCCCTCTAGATACCGACTCTACCCACACCCCCTCCTCTCCCTCTCGTTCCGATGGGATTTTAAATCCACTACAAAGAGATGTACTCTAAGGTAGACTCACGTGTCCCTCACGCACTACACACCCCGACGTCACTGTGAGGAAACTGTTACATTAGTCTGTCGTGTTCCCCTCTCGTAACCGTCTCTATACCCCCTCTCCCGTTCTCGCTGCCGTCCCGTTAGGATCGTACTTCCACTACGCGGGAGGCTTCGACCCGCCGGTCTCGCACGACATCTCGCCAAACCCGGGGCGATCGGACCCCATGTACATCGTAGAGGGCAGAAAAAAGGCATAAGCGCTCAGAAGGGCATGGCACAAACGTTGTGAGACAGCTCGCTACAGCACACCAGAAGAGCTAGAGTGCGGATCTTGGTCGAAATATCATGTGAGCGACCTTGTAGGAGGCGAGCGTCGGGGGCATGGATGCGTGTTGTCCAGCTTTTTTCTAACAAATGTTGGCAGCGAGAAACTTGCTTTTTGAGTTAGATTTTGTGAAGGTTTTGGGATATCAGGGGGACAAGCTCCTTTGCCACGATCTATGTAGAAGCGGAACAGTTGTGGTGTCGTCGTGTGGAGGTGGGAGAGGTAGTAAGCGCCCGCGGGAGGCAACCTCTTGGGAGTGAAAGCCCAGGTCCTACTTCTGATATCGGGTCGCGCAAATGGGGCGGTGTGGCTGTTCATAGAGAGATTTGGCCGTCCTTCTGATGCCGGCAGACTACATACTGGCGTAAGATCGACAGCGTGTTATTGTTGACCCCTGTACAGAACTTGTGCACCTGCTCTGCAACTCTCAAGATATACACGTAGAACGCTGAATGGCTACCGTGAAACGGTGCCATTTGACGTTCAGCTCCCGCCTATTTTGGCGGTTGAAGACAAACGCTCATGTTATTGCAAGAGCAATCTCCCTCAGGAATATCCCTTTGATAGGGGCGATTAATGCCTGTACGACGTCAAGTTCTTGATGGTCTTAAAATGCTTCTGTCTGGCGTACTACGCACATGCATCTAAGCGTAAAAGAGTGGCTAGCCACATCCAACCCCAGGTTGATTTTTGATTTTTTTGGGGCAAACACCTGGAATTTTCAAGCGAGCCTCAAATGCGACAACACCATTTGCACGCTTTCATCGAAAACCGTTGTTTTGTTGTTTCCATCCGCGCATTAAATGGATTGGCCCGGTCGCTGCCCAACCCCTCGTAACGTCCGTACTGGTCCAACTGACCCGGACATCCCGCGGTACAAGCGAACCACCATATCCATTTCACCTACGCATGTAAAGACAATAAATGCGACCTGAAACGTTCAGCGCAACTGTGATTTGAGTTTACGCGAGACAGGGGGCCGCAAAAAGCCAGGTGTCCCACGCGACATTTTGGACGAAGGAAATATCGTAGAAACCTCCCGCCCCCACTCAACACGCGAGGTCAGGCGAAATGGAACACACAAGCCGAGACCGGTACACCTGTACTTCACCCAGCTGTGCGTCATAGCTGCTAAATACACGAGCCACGAGGCACGAGAGAACGGGGCGCGCGCCGCACATCCACGCACACATGACGACAGAAGAGATTTCTGAAGAGGTGTGCGAAAGTGTGCAGTGGTTCTCTTCACGTGGCAAGACTGTATTTCATTATCATCATCCGCCAAGAGATGGACGCAAACGCGAGGGTACCTCTTGACTGATGTACGCATGCATACGCGTAAGTCTGTTGCTGTAGTGGCATGCAGCAAGCGTATCCCATAGACGACGGAAATTATCTCGTGGGCCCCGTCTCGTCGCTAAAACTATACTAAAGCAGCCGCTGTCACCGACAGTCTTCCCAATCAACACCAAAAATATCCAAACCATTGAGCACCGCCCCTATATAGAGGGGAGCAGCACCAAAAGCACGACTGCCGAACGGGTAACGTGGCAACCACGGACACATTTGAGGAGCGCCCTGGAGGGAAACCCGGGGTGTCATTGACACGTTCAAAATTAAAAAGCTTACGCGCATCGAGGCTAAGTATGCAAAAATGACCTGCTACCGCCTTCATTGGAACGAACCGTTTTTTGGTGACGAGGGTCGAATCCGTACGTTCGAACTCCGGCATTCCACCTACATTTGACTGTGCGCGGCGGCGTACAGTTGCTCTCCGACATCAGCATGGCACGGCTTGTTCGTTTTGTGTTGAAAGAAAGACAGACATGGACTCTAGCTGATGACACTATTATTGCTACTGCTGACAACCGTCCGTTAAGGGGATTGCGGTCCGTGGCGGTGAGCACGGCCGCGACAAATGTTGTAGTCTATGCCGCTTGATTCCGGCACAGATTTGGACTGTTTTCAGCGGGTGCAGCGACCTTCGATGTTTCAGCTCCAGCAGCAACCTGAACGTGCCAGCACGCACGACGCCTTTTGATGGTGTCCTCTACTGATGTTAGCACTAATACCAGGTTCCTCAGGCGGGAAGGTTGTTCTCTTTCTTCGTGTTGCAAAATAGCCAGCGTCAAAACCCCTTCAACTGCGGTCCACTACAGCTGTGGTACATACCTCAAGTCACCGACGGTATTGCTGTAGTCCAGGATTTTCGAGACCAGTGTCGACAACATGGCTGGACCAGCCAGCACTCGGAAAGGCACGGCAGTACTAATGTAGGAAAGTCTTCCAAGGGGCATGAGCGCGGTGAAGGAGATGCACCAGTATCACGCATGGGAACTAAATGAGCTGCCGTTTCGGTGGGAACCGGCGTTTGCAGGCATAGTCTGGACTATGTCTTTGCTACAGCTGCGTACCGGGGGGTTCTGTATCGAACTCCGAACTCCGAACCAGGCAATTTGATCCCAGATCCCAGGATCCCAGGTTTGACCAGGTTCCCCTTCCTCTCAAATTCTCTGCCCCAGTAACACACCCCCTTCGACTGCTGCGAGGTAATAGTATCTCGAACAGCAGGTGCATTAGTCTTCTCAGTACCCGGGACCAGCACATCTCTCCTCCCCCTCGAGCCCTCATCTGGGGAACAGCAGCGTCACCCCTCCACGCCCAACTGGACTACGAAACACACCTGTTGGTGAAGGTTGACCTGCGATGATCGCCACTGAAGGTGAGACTATGAGTTGGGTAATATCTGTTATGGAAATGCCTACGCATCTCCTGTCTTGGTCAATGTCCTACTGCTTATGTAGACGAATGACGTACCGGTATGTGTTATCTATGTATCGGTTGGAACGCAACGTATGCGGAGGAACTAATGCTGTAGCTCGTGCTGTCGTTCGGTGCACGACCTCACTCTTCGGGATCTCTCTCTGTGATCTATCGGACTGTCTGGGTACTTTAGTGTGTTGGGACTGGGTCTAGATTCCACCGAAGCGAGAGTCATGCACTTGATCGAGCACTGCTTTCCGTCCAAACCCCAAGTGACCGTACCAGCGAAGCGAGGTTGTGCGCCGAAATACCTCTCAATGCCCAGTAACCGTGAGTGCTTACGAGTAAAGCAAACTATCGCGTATCGTTAACCGAACGGTGAATACGGTCCAGATACACTACTGGCTAAGCGAGCGGAGCCACCGTGCCTCTATGTCCACACACTGCTCAATACCCAATCTCCCAATGAGTGCGTACGAGCGAAACGCAACAGCCACACGTGCATCCGTTGGAGTGCACACGTCCTTGGCAGTCATCTGATCGCGACGAGGCTCGTCCCGGCGATGCCAAGGAGCACTTTCCATTCGAGNGGGGGGGGGGGGGGGGGGGGGGGGGGGGGGGGGGGGGGGGGGGGGGGGGGGGGGGGGGGGGGGGGGGGGGACGGGTTCCGGAAGAAGATACATGGCACCAGAGGCAGAGCTGAGGTTACAAGCGATCGCAGGATCCTTCGTGCTCACCCTATTCACACTTTCACAGCTGTTTCTGATGATTGAGGCAAAATTATTGACTGAGAAGGTGTTCTTGGTCCGTACTTGCATAATGACCGACGACATTTCTTGCCAACACAAAACGAACAAGCCGAGCCATGTTGATCCGGGAAAGCAGCTGCACGCTGCCGCGCTCAGGAACGCAGGTGGAATGCCGGAGTCCGAACGCACAGATTCGGCCCCGCGTCGCCAAGAACAGTTTCAGTGAAGGCGGTAGCAGGTCATCTTTGCATACCGAGATACGTGTAGTATTCTCGGATTTGAAACGAATCCATATTTCGGAAACCGGGAAGAGTCAGATACCCCAAGAAGCATGTTGAAAGTTAATTCTACCTTGTTCAGTCCCCTTTCTCACTCTGGAAAATATTGAGACCATCCCACCCGCCCTACAAATACTTACCCTGTTTAAGGCCTTACTGGTCATTCAAACCCGTTGGGCCTGGGCAAACAGCGAGATGCCCAGGTCCCAAAAGTACCTTTACGACGATGCCTTCCTGCAGGACCCCTCATCCAATCAAATCCAACATTGAATGAACTGGGTAAGGGATAAGATACCGCTGTATTCGGGTAGCACACCTCCACGAGGAGTACAGCAACAGGAGGTGGTGTTGTGTCATCTTATCTTGCATAACGCAGGCACTTATTTCTGAATCCGAGGCTGGATCGACCGTTGCTTGTCCTTCGCGGCTCCCCTGTTACTATACCAACCGTCCTTGTCGTATTTCGGCTAGCTATTGTATATCTAGTGGACGCATTGGTCAGCCAGCCGGTGGGATCATCCCCTCTTTGGGCGAGCATTCCAGCGTGGAATGGTCTTGAGCAACTGTTTCAGTGAAAAGCACAGCAGTGATCCTATCGCTCCGACACACCGGAGTACCTGCATGCACTAAACACCGGCCCATGAAGTTGATCGCCCAGCGAGCAGACGGAGAACATATATTTGCCCCTGTTGCCAACTATTTCTGGATTCCGGTGTCGATCATCATTCGATCAATAATACCCACCTGCAACACCTTGCATATCCTTGCCCGCGTTTGCACCTGCAATTCAAAGTCGGCTCCTTGGCACCATTTTGGTCCGTTCCAAAAAGTGACGCACAGCACCAGCTCGGAACGTGTCATCCAGGAATCACCGCAACATTGAACGTCAAAGAGAGGGTAATGGGATACTCCTCAAGGACGCAGCAATAACATATTCTTTCATTCCTCGCTGCTCGCGGTGCAAAGTAGCATCTCTTCGCAACGAGGATCGGTGGAACATGTTCCAATTCCCTAGTCCACGAAGAAACAATAGGGCAACCGCCCCGGCACTTCTCGCCCTCAACAACGCTACGGGGGATCTACTGGGGTCTCGATACATGTACGCGAAACCTGTAGACGAGCTAAAAAAGGAAGGGCTTCACATATCAATACCGACGGGAAGCGTCGGGGAGGATCTACAGTATGTACACCTCCATACATATACAATTAAAGGCGTGGATTCTGCAGGATCACGCGGATTCAAACGTCTGGGGGATTGCTGAAATCACACCCGCGCAGCCAATAACGGCATGTCGACTCCTTAAGAAACGGCTGTGCTTACCAAGTGTCAACAATAGAAACTTCGGTGAAATCCACGCGGGTGCCAAAAGTCCCTGTCGACATCTACGTGTACCGCGAGCCGCGCATAAAATTTCTTCACATGGAACGCTTTCGTTTTACTCATGCGCCGCATACGATTCACTCCCATATTTCACTCGCTGCGCTTTCTTGTCTCACTCTTATTCATTCGTTGGCCGAACTCATTTTCACTTTTTGCTCATTGTATTCACTCTTCCGCTTCTCTCTTTTGGCTTGATCTTCGGTCATGCGTTCATGAGAGGTCATCGCGTCAGCATGACTCACTCCACAGCTAGTCAGGAGGCGATCGCCAGCTGGCACGACCGCTGCCCGGCGAGGAACGCAGACCAAAGGACCGCTGCGTGGGTGCCACGAAACCCGTGAATGGCCTGCCGTCGAATCGTCGAAGTTAGACGGTGATAACGCGCACGGACGTGGCGGGAAGGAGGCGAGTCCGGAGAGAGATACGGGGGCAGTGGAGGTACGGAGTCAACTTGGACAAAACTGGGAACAAACACTGGTCCCTAGCGTCAGTGAAGAAACACTGGTAGTCATCATGAGATAGTGATACGGGCTTGTTTGGGACGTCCAATGTCGACCAGGTGGCCTACGATCGCAGGTGTGGTAACAAAATCTTCGCCCTCACCCAAGGAGAATGAAACCACCCAATCAACCGCAGTACTCTTCAGAAAGACCGCACAGAAGACATACACTGCGAGCGACAGCAGTTAGTGGACGTAAACTCCGAAAGGGGTAGGTCAGATGGAATGGAAAAGCGACAATGAACTATACGGTTTGCTTAGATCGTGTCAAACCCTTACGCCGAATGAATATTGGCCCCCGTTCTCCTCTGCAGAGGATGCTTGCACTACTTTCAACAAAGTACAACACCACGTGGCACAGTGTATCAACGTTCGATAGTCAACAATAGCCATGGGTGCGTTATAGCAATATTCTAGTCAGGATTAATCGAATACTAGGCAGTGATGACACCGATTTGTTGCAAACAAGAGTAGACAAATATTGCAGAGAAGACCGAGTTTATCGTCACCTTGCGCAAATCCTGTAAGTTACCTGGCACTCGCTGAGCAGGGTGTCATCCGTTCGATGGCTGGCCACAATAGTGACCAACATCAACCTCAGCATCACCACGTCCCCTTTGTCCCCCTCGCCGAGGCCACTCGCGGTAACCTTGGTTGTGCGCACGACGGTCGAGAGCGAGCAAAGGAGGAGGAGAAACGAGGTTGAGCCGCCACCCGAAAGGACGTAAATAGCGCGACTGGTACGCTTACAGGAAAAGTGAGCAGTTTCCACAATTTTTGTCAGCTTCCATCTCTCACTTCCTTATTGTTTCAGGCCGCGATGGGGCTTTTTTCAACAGACAGTTGTTCCACACACGCCCGCCCGCCCGCTGATGGAATTGTTTTGACCAGGCGGTTTGCGCGGTCGGTCGATCACAACTACGATACTCTGTCAAGGAAACAGTACGCACGATGAACTCTCACCGTAGGACCCAGCCATTCCTCCAGCTCCCCGATCTGAGCAGCGCCTCCGTCCCAAGAAGAAACCCAGGACTCCGTGAACGACTTGACGGCGGGAGGCACGAAGGCGTGTGCCAGCAGCTCTGCCTCGGCCGCGAGGAAGGCGAAGGCGGCGGCGATGGTTTCGTCTCCGCCGGTGGCCCATGAGAGCTGCTCGGGAAGCGCCATCGGCGTCTCGTCGGCGCAGCCTCGGAAACCTTTGATGATTGGGTGCACCTGTTCAGGCGTGATATGAACGTGTGCGTGTGTTGGATTGCACGAGTCTAGCGAAAGGTTCGATACAATATGCAGTAGACGTATTGATAGAGATAGCTTTTTCTATAAGCAGAGCGGTCCGGGACATGTTCATCTACGAAAATCGCTCAGAACCATCCGTGGCCAAAAAGAAACTTGGTCCTTGGGAAATTCAGAAAATTAAACCTCTCTGCGGAGCGATTCTGATCTACAAATCGCCTTGAAACTGTTGCGGCAAAGGAATAGGGTCGTCGAGGTGAAGTCGGCCTTCCAAAAACTACAGGTTGGCAACTCCTCCTTCCTTTTGCCGTAACCCGGAGAAAAGAACTGAAAACACAACACACATTATCCACCTATCGTGCTGAACCAATACTCTGGGAACCAAATAACCCCGCCCAGCGTTCCATCGAAGGCGACAAAAAACGCCCAAAACAACCAAGGCCTTTACCAAAGCCAGGGGAGAAAGGACAGGCCCCGAACGATCACGAACCTTGTCGATGCCCTCGAATCCTGTAGGATCCAAGGTGACGAACGCCCATCTCAACCAAGTTCCCCACCAAAGCCAAACGGGAGACATAACAAGCTCCGAATGCGAGTCTTGACAAGCCTCCTTGATCTCCAAGGTCTAAAACAAAACGAACAAGGGGAAAAAGGAAAAGTTCCAACGGACAATTGCCGGGGCATGACATACATACCTCGTTGATTTCCTTCAAGACCTTTCCGGCCTCGACCTTGACGTCCTCCCCGTGCATCATCCAGGACATCATCCAGCTCATTGCCCGCTGCAGCAGCGGGGTTGCCGGCTGGACCTTCATCATCATGCGCATTGGCAGCGGGAACATCGGCCCAGCCTCCGTCTTCGAGACAAACCTGTGGGCATCAGCAAGTCGAAAGAAACAAAGACGAACAATCAACCTATGCCAAACACACACGGTCGGGTCGCGCTTCACCTCAAAACGCGTGAGAGCGATCTACTGCTGTTCAGGTAGCACCAGCGGAGGCGTGATCGTGGTGGTGGTGGTGGCCCGGGGGCATTGGAATGCACCTTTAGGCCTATTCAATACATCCATGCGGGGGCATGTATAGCCATTACTGCTTCCCCTTGCCGTTCAACCCTTGTTCGTGAGCCGTTACCCGCGGTGCGGAGGGTGAAAACGTAAACACTTCGACCAACTAACAATCGCCTTGGGCGCATCTCTACGAACGAACATGGTATCCCACAATGACTCACGTGTCCACGACGCGGTTGAGGATGTCGAACAGCATGGCCGTCCCCACAACCTCCGGCAATTGCTCCGGCTGAGGGAAGAACCACGGGCAAGAACGAGGATGAAAAAAGGGGCGGAGACTGTCCGGCGTTAAGACACGTTCAATCGATCATCCGTTGAAGGGCAACAATCACAGAAAAAACTCGGTCGAAAGGGGCGTGTGATTCATCGGAAGGCATGCAAAGGTGGATGTGCAGGCAAGGTCGAAAATAAGCGTGAGTTTTAGCAATAACACCAATGCCACGGAAGCATACAATGGTATTGTTGTGTGGGTAATTCTCCCAATATTTTCGGAATCCGACTCGTCTTTCTCCTCTTGTCCCCTCTCTACTTACGTCCTTCACGGTTCCCCGCTACTCACGGTGCAGGGAGCAGCCTGTTCCTTCCCATCCCGGTGCCTGATCGACCAAGATGCCAGCGTGTTGTTGCTCATCGGGTCTTGACCCTCCCCCACGGGGAACGCGGCGTCGGCGTCTTGAGTCTGGTAGAAGAGCCGCAGACTGTCGAAGTCCACGTCGTCACCGGCCGCGGGACCCATGGCCGTGTGGATGTACGCGCAGTGGGGGCATCCGTTGGAGAGAGAAACGCCGAGGGCGATCACTTCCTTTTGGCTTCGGGAGAGCTGCATACATAGGGGTTCAAGGCGTGGAGAAAGGTCCGAGCGCTGATGAAAGGGGGCCGTTGGCTTCGTGACATCCCATATTGCTCGATACAGTCCGGAGTGCGAAGGTAGTGGAAAGAATTATCGCGGGAGCGAGACAAAGCGTCGAAGGAGCGCGCGATGACAGCATATTGCCCACGAGAATGAATTGTGCGTGTGCACTTGCAGAACCGTTGCAGGAGCAAATAGTTCAATGTAGAGGTCGCCCAACGTACCCTCTCCAGGTGAAACAATGACCGCTCTGAGTGCCGGGGACGTTTGTTTCCTACCCTGCTGGAAGCACCAAAAGTCTCATTTTTCTGCCAGCCACAGGTGCCTTGACAATATGTGCAAAAGAATTACAGTTTTTGTTTGTTTTTGTTTATCTCCCATCATTGGACTCTGCCGTCTGCCCCTCTGGCCCCTATCCTCCACTTCTACTGGCTAGACGACCCAACCGGGGTCACATAGGAGGGGGGGGTTGGACCCCCCTCCTGCGGTTCATGCCTGAGGTATTTTTATCGCGAGAAGGGTACAGCAATCCCTTCCCTCGCGACTTGCGAAGTCGATTATGGTTTACTAACAAACGAGCTCTGCAGCGCGTCGCTTTCATCCTAGACCAGGATTTATTCAGTGAGAAAAAAACTCTCCCTGCCGGGACTCGAACCCATGACCTGGTCCTTAGCAGGCTGCGAGGCTACCCACTAGACCACCGGGGCGACCGGTGTGTGTAGATGGTTGTTGGCAAGTCTTGCAGCAAGTATACCTGCAGCTCACAAAAGTCTGACGTAGTACGTAGCATCCACACCGAATTATGTTCCGTTAGGTTTCGTGCCCCGACGGGCGTGTGCTTATTTTTGGCATCGACCGCGCCAAGCGGCTGACCAATGAAAAAAAGCCAGTCTTAGTGCGGTTGAAAACTCAAAACACATCACATACCATTAGCTGGGACCCCGTGAGGGGGTGGCATGGGAGATATTAGTCTATTCTCCTGATCAAAGACAGAAACGGTAGCAACAGAAGAAAACTATACACGTCTACGAAAGCTGCTACCTTCCACTGAGTAGTTCGTTTCGGAGTGCTTTGACCATCATCCTCCTTGTTGTCACTGCTACCATCATTCTCATCATGCTACCAGCAATTCTTTGGAATTTTTCTCCTCTGGCCCTGCGACTTTTGTTGTCGGGAAGGTCATCAGGATCGAAGCTCTTGCTCTCTTCCACGCCATGATGCCCTTCTCGACTCTCTGTCTCGTCCTCCTCCCGTTCGCTCTTCTCCCCCTCCATCGCTGCCAAACGAAGTCCCCGCATTGCCATCCTGGTCCTTTCTATCTGCACTACTACCGAGATCCCAACCTATTGGCCGTGGTCAGAACTGGTCAATAAGTAGTCCATGACGTTTGAACATATTGCGAGTTCGTACGGATAGAAAACGAGCCAACTCGTACGAAAACCGTCTCCGAATCCTATGAATGACAAGCTTTTTGGCGAAGCCGTGTGTGTCTGGCTGTGTCTGTGTGTGTCTTTACTAGTAGCACCGACCGCGCTAACCTGCTGACCAACGAAATACGTCAGTGTATGTGCTTTATTATTAGCATCGACCGCGCCAACCGGCTCACCAATGACAAGACGTCAGTCCTACAGTAGTACGATTGAAAAGCCAACACACTTCTAAATGCCATTTTGTGGGACACCGTGAGGGGCCGACATGGGGCGTGTTCTCACAGTCGTGCATGCCGTCGTTAGACCATTGGCCTCGCATCCCTACAAGCCGGGACGGAGCACGCCGGGTTCCGGACCAGGCCCTCACATCACCAAGCGCGAACCGCCGTGAGGTATTCGGCGAGCCGCATGAAGGGTACGCTGCATTCTGCTAAGTGTGTTCGGCATCTTGTGCATACTTCCTTGCGTACAGATGACAGCCGCGTACGACTTAATTTATTTTCTGGTGCTTTCACTTCCAGAGACAGTTGTAAGCACTGTAACTGCCTGGAGGGTGCTTGACTATTTTATTATAGCACAACGTGGTGCGATCATCTCCCTTGCGCGGAGTGAGGGTTCTCGACCCCGCACAACATGATCTACTCGACCACCATTCATGGTTACCGCAAAAAACAGAACAGAGGTAAACAAAAAACGGTAACCTGGTTGCCGAGTTCACGAAGTGTATTGGCTTGTTTTACAACGTCTTTGCCAAGCGACGAAATCCCAATCCCGATGGCAAACACCGGGGGGGG
>CACKRE030004900.1:53845-69870 GCA_902602495.3 Ectocarpus sp. CCAP 1310/34 | reverse complement strand
TGGTGATGATGGACCGCCCCCCGTTCTTCTGTACGACGAGAAAATCACACGAGCCAGCCAATGAACAGACGCACGAGCCTACTGCAGGTGCTTTTGTGCAACCACCACAAAAAACTATTCCACCTCCAACTCTAGTACGGTAGTCTAGAAAGACTGCCACCTTACCAGCCCTTTCCGGCGATACGCTTCCGTATTGACTGCCCAGAGTGCCGCGCTGAACCTTGGGTTGTGCATGGTTACACTGATGGGATTCCTGGCTGGCACCGGGGGGTTAAAACCTGTCTCTCCAAAGAGCAGCTTGAGATTCTTGCGCTGGTATTCGTTCAGATTGGCCTCTTCGTCCGTTAGCTGGAGAGCTTCCGCGTCAGCCCAATTGTCCAGGATGCGGTCGCGTTCGCTCGTTTCCTTGCGGAGAACGATAGCCTCCTGGTCCATTGCTGCTGCTGTGCTTGCTTCCGGCATTGTGTGCTCTAGATGTGCAGCAGTTGTTTCCTCGTTGATGCGTCTTCTGTTGGTTCGAGAGGGATGGTGGATGATGGTGGAAGGTGCGTGTGCGTATGCGTTCATGATAAGAAAACCTGTTCGAAAAATAGTTCTCCCGACCGTCCCGACGGAAAACTAGGGTGTTTGGGGAAAGCAGAGTAAAATGGTGAAATGGCTTGACTTTGGTCATTTCTTTTACCCCGAACAGCCATATCCGACGGCGGGGTCGATTTTTGGTCTTCGGGCTTGGCTGAATTGCCCTCAAAGACCCGAGAAAAAGACAATTTTCGCCCCGAAAAAGACCCACCGCAGTACCCATTCTGCTCTTCGCGTACCCTTTCAGGGTAATTTAAAACTCAAATATTTGCCCAAATCCCCGCACAGTCCCGCGAATTTGGCAAATATGAATTTTAAATGTCAGCTTTTCAAGACCGATTTCGGTTTTGGTTTCAGTCTTTTGTGTGGTCCGCAAGACCAAAACCAATTCACTCTTTCGCCAACACTGGACTCTTCGTTCGCTGCACTCCGAAGTGAGTTCGTATTTTTTTTGGACATAGGTCCTTTAACGCCTGGTGATACAAGCCTGGGCTCATCAGCGGGAACCACGCAAGAAGAAGGTCACACAGGGGTTGTTTTCTCCGCCCTCCTACTGCGGCCCTTGCCTTGACTTTTATGCAGTGGATACTACAGCTACAGTATGCGCGGGACTGTTGAAATCCGTCCCCCCCTCCCAGGCATCTAAACATGCCTCTTCCTGCCTCACAGGCATCACGCACGTTTTGTGCCCTGCTAACCTCCTGCTGACTGTTGACACGCGTGTGCGCTCCTTTTAAACTGGGTACGTGCCCGACCTGTGAACTAGCAGGGTGGTTTGTGTTGGTGTCGTTGTTGCGCGGTTGGTATTCCGCGCTTGGGACATCACAATAATATGGGTGGCGAGAAGCAACACGAGCACCGGGAGCACGCGGCGGGACCGTCATTAGCCAAGAAGGAAAAGAGCAAGCGAAAGAAGGGGAACGGCGGCAACAGCCCAAACCTCGGGGAGCCTGGCGGTGACCACGCAAGAAGAGAAACGGAAGGAGAGAGGGGTATGGTGGCTGAGATAGCAGCTGGTGGCGCCGAACAGCAGCAGGGTGGCGGCAGCAACAATAGCAGCAGCAGCCACAGCATCAACCACAGAGATGGTTCAGCCGAGAGCCCATCACACCAGCGGCCACAGGAGCAGCAGCAGCAACAGGCCGCAAGTTCGGCCAAGGCCACCGTGTCCAACTCTAACTCGGAAGCCAGCAGCGGTAGATGCATAGATGGCGGTGGGAAGAAGGAGAGGAGCAAGAAGCGTCGTCGAAAGGAAGCAGACGACGCAGCAGCAGCAGCCGCTGCACCAGCACCAGCACCCGCACAACAAGCAGCGTGCTCATCGCCAACGCATCCTGGCGATGTTGAACATGTGCCGCCGGTCGAGAGATGCAGCGATCACGGTGGGAAGAAGAAGAAGAAGAAGAAGAAGAAGAGCAAGGGTCGTCGTCGAAAGGAAGCAGCAGCAGCCGCAGCAGCAGCTGCAGCACCGGCATTAGCATCAGCGACTACACCAACACCAACCTGTTCATCGTCACCAGCGCCTCCGCCGCGCCATGCTGAACAGGTGCCACCCGTCGACAGCAGCAACCGACACCGCACCAAGAGACCCAAGAAGGCAAGGGAGGCGGGCCACAATAGCAGCACCAATAACGACAAGATGCCGATAAGTCCCGTGCAAACGAAAGGATCGCCACCTTCTGGGGGAGGCAACACAGCGGGGCGGGCGGCGGCGGCGGCGGCGGCGGCGGCAGGGTCTGGGTCGGGCGCTCCAAGGCTGTCGGAGCTGCAGAAGCGCATGCGGCAGAAACTGGAGGGCGCCCAGTTTCGCATGATCAACGAGACGTTGTATACGTCGGAGAGCGGGGCCTCGCTCGCGAAATTCAAGCAAGAGCCGGAACTTTTTGATGTGGTGAGAAGAGAGTGGAGGCTTTGAGCCCTGCCTCGTTGTAACATCAATCCTTTGGACGCCCTACTGGTCAAAGCCAACTCTTTGGGTTTCTCAGAGTCTTTTGGTCGTCAGGACTACTTTGCGGAAACGTGTGTTAGTACCAAGGTGTCGGATAGATTAAACGTTTGTCGGTGACCCCAGTATACGAAAAAAAATACACTTATTGGTTGGACACACGCAGCATGTCGCGGAACGTTACGTAGGGCCGATCATCAGCAAGGGAACGCTCCAAACGCATGAAAGGTAGCTTCTACGAAGCGACTTACGATATGCCGTTGGACCCCCACTTTGTCGCATAATTTTGGCGTGCGCTAGGCGATAGGGTTCAAGCTTACTTCGTTTTTGTGTTTTTGTTTTAGGCGATAACCTGTCCCCCCGCCTGGCGCAGAAGAAGAGGTATGTGTACGCGGGACAAGTTCGGGAAGGTCCGCCCGTCGGGGGGGGGGGGGTACTCATAGTCGTGCATGCCGTAGTCGTTAGACCATTGACCTCGCATCCCTACAAAGCCGGGACGGAGCACGCCGGGTTCTCACCGGACCAGGCTCTCACATCACCAAGCGCGAAGCGCCGTGAGATATTCGGCGAGTCGCATGAAGGGTGCGCTGCATCCTGCTAAGGGTGTTCGACATCTTGTGCTTACTTCCTTGCGTACGGATGACAGCTGCGTATGACTTAATTTATTTTCTGGTTGTTCCACCTCCAGAGACAGTTGTAAGCACTGTGTAACTGCCTCGAGGATGCGTGACCATTTTAACACAACGTGGTGAGGTCATCCTCCCTTGCGCGGAGTGAGGGTTCTCGACCCCGCACAACATGATATACTCGACCACCATTATTTGTATGATTACCGCCAAAAAAAAAACAGAGGTAAAAACAAACACGGCAACCTGGTTGCCNGGGGGGGGGGGGGGGGGGGGGGGGGGGGGGGGGGGGGGGGGGGGGGGGGGGGGGGGGGGGGGGGGGGGGGGGGGGGAGGAAGAAGCAGGTCTCATCCAACCAACGCTTGCGTGATGTGATCGAAAACTGCCAGAATGCAGCAGTTATTCAGAGTCCATGGACCAGCAGGAAACCACTAGCAGCAGCTGCACTATGTCCGTTTGCTGCACCAATCAACCCTCATTCGGCTCCCACGATTGCATCTGCTGTTTCCTCCGCCCAAGTCACCTGACTCCCCCCCCTCGCCGTACTCTCCGCCATCGAAATACTCCCGACGGAACCTCTCTACAAAAGTACCACAGAGGATTCCGAGAACAGGTGGAGAAGTGGCCGGTGCATCCGCTGGATATCATCATCGACTGGCTGAAGAAGTACCCGAAGGCGCGAGTGGCCGACTTTGGCTGCGGGGAGGCGCGCCTTGCGGCGACGGTGCCCAACAAGGTGTGGTACTGCTGCAGGGGCCCAAAGGCATCAGCAATGTGCTGTCCGTCATCGTCAGGTATCCATCTGTCTTTTTCGCCCCTGGATTTCTAGGGTAGCCGAAGTCATGTTGCGTTATTTGTTATATTTTCCCGCAAAGTGGCAGTTTTTGGTCACTGGCGTCGCACAGGGTGATTCGGCTTTGTCGACTCCTCTCCTTGTTCCCCGACTTTGCGGCTCCTTTCTCGCAGCAAACAATGGAAAGGAAACACGTTGCCGTCGCCCTGCAGGTGCTATGAAAAGAAGTTCGCACAGTGAATCGCGTGCTGTGCTGCACATTGTTGTCTCCCTGCTTTCATCCGGGTTTTCATGCGCCCATCCCCTCCCCCTCGACTTTGGTGATTTGTCCTTGACAATACGGCAGGTGCACTCGTTCGACTTGGTGTCACCCAACCCGCTGGTGACCGCGTGCGACATGGCCAACGTCCCGATCAAGGACGCCTCGGTTCACGTGGCCATCTTCTGCCTCTCACTCATGGGGACTAACCTCGCGGACTTTTTGCGCGAGGCTCATCGGGTGCTCGTCCCGGGGGGGCTCGTGAAGGTGCGCAGGCTTGCGCGGGAGGGGGTAGGGTGTAGACTACATGTTAGAGCTCCTCGGTGTTGTTGTGGCTGTCTCCTGTCTGCTGTCGTTGTTGTTAAATGTCGCCGTTGTCTTCGTTGTCATCGTTGCTGATGACGATGTTGTTGTGGTGTTCTTTGATGTTTCTATCCGACATCCGGATGTTTTTTTTTTGTACGTGCATGGTTTCTCGGGGACAAACCATACTCTATGCGGGCCAATGCCCGATGCGACAAGCCATACCCTATGCAGGCCAATTCCCGATGCGGGCCAACCGAACGCTCCACCCAACCATTCCTCCGTGTGGCTTGCAAACCAAGGTGGCCGAGGTGAGGAGCAGGTTCGAGGGAGAGGAGGGCGGGGTGGAGCGTTTCTTGGAGGTGACGAAGCGGCTCGGCTTCGACACGATGCAGATGGACCGCTCCAACAAGATGTTCCTCCTCGCGGAGTTCAAAAAGTCCGGTCGGAAGCCGGAGAGGGGCGTCGAGTTCGAGGCTAAGGTAAAACCGTCGCCGTCGCTTACTTGTCGCTTCAAAGCAATTCGATTGTGTGTCGCCTCCAAGGAGTGCTTGTGTGTGTCTGTTGTTGTGTTTATTGTCTTAACATGTATCCGTGAGCTGACTTGTCGCTTCAAAGGAATGCGAGTGTGTGTCGCCTCCATAGAGTGCGTGTGTGTCTGTTGTTGTGTTCATTGTCTTAACATGTATCTGTATGTCTCTAGTTTTTGGATTGACGGCGCAAAACGACTGACCAATGAGGAGACGTCAGTCTCAGTGCGACTGAAAACAGAAACCCTTACGAAGGTCATGATCTGGGACCCCGAGGGGGAGGCTAGGCTGGTCTCCGGATTGAAGACAGACACATGTGTGTGCGTGTGTTCGTTTCTTTCATTGGCATCGACCGTGCTATCCTGATGGCATACAGAGAGGCATCAGCTTTCAAGCTGGAAAAAATGCGTAGACACGATTCCTTGTCATGGCGCGCTCGCGTGTGTGTGAGCCTCTTTGGTTTGCACTGGCCTTGCTAACGGGCTAACCCATGAAGCGTTGTAAGTCTTTTGCAGCAGGCAACAGCGCCCACACGCTCTTCTAGCGTGTCAGCGTGTATGGTGTTTGTCTGCATCCCAAGTTAGCGAATCACAAAACGTTCGGCAGCATCCGTGGCAGGCCACGATTTATTCGATTCCCCAAGCCCTGTTTGTTCCTCGTCTGCTTTGAAGTCGCGGGCGTCGACCTAGAAGTTGTTGTTCCCCTTCTTGTGGTATTATCATTCATTCAGAATATTCGACTAAGCTTCCGAATTGAACGTTACATTGGAAGGTATTTTCGAGTCTTGATAATGGTGTGGCCGAAGGAGGGATGCAGATGGCCGGGGGCACCGGTGCTGGGTATTTAACCGATGGAGTTCGGGTGCATTGGGAGCTACGGTAGCCCCTCTTCGGATTAATGCATACATCGAAATACTTTTCTTGGCGGAGGCGATACACCTTGTGCGTTATACCCGGTAACCATAACACCCGTCACGTCCCTGCCTCCGGATATACCCCGACGCATGGTTGCTTCGAACCTCGCGACACAGGCTTGCATATACAAGCGGCGATAGGGACGGACTTTTGAGCGCGTAGCAGCTCCGTCTGGAGTGTGTCAAGCGTTCTCTTCTGGGAAGTGCTGATGTGCTGACGACATAGGAGCTAGAAGCTGGAGGCGCTAGACAAGGGTCCATTGTTCCGATCAAGGATGTTGGAATTCTTGTTCAGCCTCGCCATAGTTGCCGCCGTCTAGAAGTGAGGAGGTTTTCACGACTACGTATCGATTTGATCGTCGGAGTAGATTGGTTCTTGTATCGGTGCCGCCGCCGGGGAGGTTGTTTCAGCGGCCAAGGGCTCGCGTGAGTGCGTGGAGGCCAACCAGTACGTGGCAGATTTGTTTTTTGGCAAGGGTTTTCCAGTGCATTCCACGGGCGTTATCAATGAGGGGGTGATTATATCACCGATATTCACTTTGAAACATACCGACCAGCCCCAACGCGCTTGCACACGAACGGCAACCACCGTCAAGCAGCTAGCCGCAACCATAAGCAATTGTCAGCGCCATGATGGCGGGGTACTGTGTATTCGTTTCGCACTTTCACACAAAGTCTCGTCTGGCATGTTTCGCCGCAGAAACGGCAATCCCGTCGTATACACGCGACATTTATTGCTCAGGCCAAAATCTTTCATGCAGCGCGCGCGCGCAACATTGCCCAGGCCAGTGCTTTTCATAGCGCGCACCTCTACGTGCTAGTCAATTGCAAGAGAAATTCGCCGAGTTACAGCATGCGTTCCACCTGTAGGGTGGGTGAGGTACGCTCCTCCCTAACCAAGCCCCGGCGGCATTGAGCCGACGCCCCCCGCCGGTCTAGCGCCCCCCCTGGTGATGGCTCCAATGTGCGACGGCGTCGCTTGGCTTGGGCGCCGGCGGGTCTACTATCTCCTCCCTCGGCTGCCCCGTCAAGATGTTGTATCCGCACCTGTCGTCCACAGCGAGAGCGAAGCAAATCTTGTATGAGATGTAAAATGGCAGACATTGCCAGCTCACGTTCATGTGGGAGGTTCGATTGAAGGAAGTGTGCTAGGTTTTGGTCGTTGTCACGATGGGGAAGACCAATAGTGGAACCCCGGCACAGGAAATGTTTGTCTGGACAATGTCAACACGGTTGAATGCTGCTGTCTCTCTCTCGAGTGCCAAATCCAAAGAGGCGACACCAGCTGCTACATTTGCCCACGTGTTATCTCTACTTTTTCGAGGGATCGCCGCCATAGCAACGTGGTGCCGCTCACCTCGAGTCCCCAAGGCGGGTTAGATTGTTGGATCTGACCTGAGCCCTGTGCTTGGTGATGTTGTCGGCGTACTCTAGCCGGTCCCCGTCGAGGCCGTCATTGTACCTGCAGAAGAAAAAGTATGTGGTGAGAAGGACGGCGGCTTACATCTAGGGATCTCAGGACCAGGATAGTCCGAAGGCCTAGGGGAACAGCGCCGACACAAGGCACCCGCGGATACTCCCCGGTGCAACCCCTGTAGGTAGGGTATTGTTGGTGATCCGTCCCAGTCGTTTCATCTTTTGGAAGCATGGAAGATTAATTACAGCAGTGCCGAGGAAAGTATGCGCCGGAACTTTGGGGTACTGTGCTTTATGGCGTCGTCACGGCATGGGGGATGGCAGTTTCCGGCTCCATATTGGGTTTTCTGCTACCCTTGTAGGCATCGCCTGACTCCGTGGGGGGAACAAACGGGGGTTCGCATCGCAATGTGGGTAGAATGATCACAAGCGTGTTGCTCCCAACTGAACTGCTTTCGGCGCGCCCACGGTTGGTTAAACGCTACGCACAATTTGGTTCGAAAACACATCGTGCGTGAGATTGTCTCAACGTAGCCCACTTGCACCGGTAATCACGGGCGCCATGAAAAAGGATAATACAATTTTTCATGGTTCCCGTATAATCGGGTGTGTTGACGCTGTGAGCGAGTGCGATATGCGAGACTCGAAATAGCCGACGAAAGGCACCTGGGCTGGCGTGTTCCTATCCCACCCTGCTGGCGGTCCTTGTGTCAATTGCTCACCTGAGGCTGATCATGTTGTACGGCACCCCCGATTTGTTTTTCTTGCTCTTTTCCCCCTCCTCTCGAAGCCGGTTCCACCTTTGCTCGTCGTCCCCCTCCTTTTTCTCCATGTCTTCCCAACGCTTCCCTTCTCGTTCCACTCGCAACTGATGCAAGTTATGGTGTCGTCCGAAGCGTCAACGAGAGCAACGGGGGTAGCCAATATTGTTGGAATGAGGATTGTCCACGTCCCGCGAACCCCGGCGCTCACGTAGGGCACCAAAACGGTGTGGCTCAAGGCAACATACAGACACGCGCAGTGTCGTTTAACCGGACCGGAACACGGAAAATAACCACAGAATGAAGCCGCTCTGCAAGCTCCTCCTCTGGTTGTGACCGACTGCAGGGTCACCGAAATAATGCAGTGCCAGACAACATTCATGCATAAAGAAGGGCGCTATCCCAATGCTGGAAACGTGTTGACGATATTCTTCATACCTGCCTGCGGTTCTCGTTTATTTGGACCTTTCTCTCGTGCTGCGCCTTTCGGCGTAGGTGCTCCTCCCCGACCGTGTCCGAGTGAAATCGATCAGCATCTACGTATCAGCATCCGACAATTGATGGTGGAAGTGGTGGTGACAACGGCAAGTATTTGCACATCAGGAAGGTTTGTAAATGGAAATCTGGAAGAGCGCTGAATATACTGGTATGCCCGGTTTCGGTGCGAGCCGCTGCCCAGCGAACGCCGAGAAGTCCCCCTAATAAGAATCTCTTCGGGCGGAGTAATCACGTCATCGTCAGCAAATTGTGGGCTCAAGATCGCCAAAGGGTTGCCGACATTGAAAAAGTTGCCTCTGGACCATAACCCTCCCCCTCCTGTCTTCCAGTGCGTGTCCACCCACCAGCAATGAAGCCAGCCGCGTCAGGTGTGCACTCGGTGAGTGAGACCCCTTCTGGCGGGAGGTTATCGCGATTCATCTTAGCTGCTTGCCCTGCCCTCTGCGCACACCACCGTCGTTGCCACACGCGTATTGGGTGAGCCGGGTTTGACACTACTGTCGTGTGGTACTGCGGAAATCTGCTGTGTTTTGCGACGACAGGCCTTTTAGGGCTTTGGCGCTTTCGGCACTCATGAGGCGCATTAATTGATCATAAACATATCCACTGCACGAAATGAGTGGTTTGCATATCACTGCTGTGGTATCAAGTGGCACCTTCTGCAAGGTGACAGTCTAGTCTATATGATCGCACAGACAGGTGGCGGCTGCTTATCGGCTCCCGTGCTGGCTGTTGTATGCATATATGTTAGGAAAGTTTGACCGCATATCAGGCGTGCGGGTCGGGTTGTCGACAATCAGATCTTACCGCGGCACATTGCGCATGTTGCGCAATGGCCGACTGCAGTGCATAAACACCCAAGCTTTTTCAGTCTAGGAATGGTCGGAAGATGTCATACCGACGCGTGGATTCTTGTTTCGGCAAGTGCAGTGCGAGTGGATGTATCCATCCATGGGCGGGCCCTTTCATTGGCTGTGAAGAAGGAGGCCGTACCTGGGCTCAATGTTAGTGACCCCAATGTGTTTTTGTATCCTTAGCACCTGAAGCTTACGTACAATGCATATGTATGCGGACATGTGCGAACGCGGATAGACTATGTGATCTGCAGCAGAAAATGTAGCCACCTCGGAATGCGACTCTGGCTCACCTGCATCAACCTTCCCTTTTCGAGTGCAACCTTATCTTTGAGCGCCCTCCGCTCTGGTCTTGTCATCGGCTTGATGTTCCGCTGAGACAACACGTAGAAGAGTGAGGTCGGGTGGCGTATTGCACGCTAGAAAAAATATATGGATTCTGTCGACAAATAATTCCGTGTGCGTGATTTTCGACGAAGACACTACTCAAACACGGGCGAGCCCGGCATTTGGCCGGCACGGGAGGCCAAACATTCAGCAGGATATAAAACTTACGAAACCGAAGGCGCTCTCTGGTAGCTCCATGGTAGTCACGGGGCGTTGAACCTGAAGGTTGTAGATACTGCCCTCTGGCGTAAATTGGGGCTTCACCAGGATTCGTCGCAGCACACCTATCTCCTGTTGTTTAGTCGGCGAAAGTGGCGGTTTCACGTTTTTTTTCGAGATCTGGAGGGCGATTCCGCCGCACCAGCTCCGCTTGCTGGCAGTCTAATTTAGTGTTGTTCGAATCTATGCCTTCTTTGCACTTTGAATTTGCAGACACACGCGTGCACATCCAAGAAAGTGAAAAAGGTTGCACTGCTACCCGTACCCTCCTGAACCCTCATCTATATGTCGGTTGTAGGGGCACGGGGGCAACGCCGCACCCAATCGGAGCGTTGAACTGTGTCCTCCGTGAGCAGACTGTTGATCGTTCGCTTTGAATTTCGAAATTTCGAAAGTGAAATATTACCGCGAAACATGAATAACACGTCCTAGACTGTTGTACAAAAGATCCCTGCATTCTTGTTGGTTGGCAGGGTTGCCGCAAGGTACACGGTGACGCATGTTGGCTTTGGCCAATGAGAAATATCGCAAGATGTGAAGGATGTGTGCATATGCATCATTGATTTTGCTTTGTCCGGGCTAAGCTCTCGCAGAAGAAGAAAAAAAAAGTGAACCCCTGTTATTCGGTCTTTAGACTACATCATTCCGAAGTCTCGGGTTTCTCAGAATATTGCTGTGCCGAAAATTGTTAGCCCCTCCTAGCCCCCCGGCATAAACGCTAAACTACATTACCCCAGGTTCTGCTGGTTGGTCCGGTGTTGCCGGTATCAGGTGTGCACATTTAGTATGTGGGTGCTGCCAAGAGCATCGCCGGTCGATTTCAGTCCCAACTGGTTTTCTGCTGCTGTGGCTTAAACACAACGAGCAGCTTGTCGAGAAGTTTGTCGATCTGCTCGGTACTCAACGTGCTGTTATCGTGTGTCCGTGTGCGTGCTTCGTGCGTACGGGGTTGTGGACCTTGGATTAAATGGTCGAAGACCACAAGGGAGAGGTTCCCGTCCATTTCTCCATGAACCGAACCGCACGAATGTGGTGTTGAAAGAACTGGGGTGACGCGGCAACAACTCGACTCTCGCCGCAGCTATGTAGAAGCAACCAATGACGCGGCCGCCATCGAGACTATATTCCACTCACACACGAGGTTTCCTCCTGTTTGCAGCCTCGACCTAGCGATTGCATCGTGTGCACCACTTGAAAGACATTGCTGACAATGCTATCGAAGGAAGGATCGTGTCAACTCTTACTATAGGAAACACAAAGCGGGCTCGACTCTGACCAGTTCCAAACCAACACTCGCTATTGAATTCGATGTTACTCTGATCGCGCGTGGGTGGCAACAGCGCAACGGCACCATTATAGTACAAAACCATGATGGAGTAAAAGAGAATAGACCATTAAGTGCTTCAACCATCAAGAGTACTCAAAAACAATCCGAGTATCCAGCAGTATTCCTCCCAAACTCAATGCACAAAGACTTCTAACAACTGTGATACACTATCGCGAGCGGTAGCAGTACCTCTAGAAACTTCTACGGCAACTCCAGCCGGTACAAATCGGGCCTCTTCTGGAGGGAAACGGGGATGCTCGTTCGAACCTCCGCTACCCGGCCGACGTCTACCTCCGCCACCAACATAGCCTCCTCGTGTTCTGTTGTCGCGACAATGGTGCCCCATGGGTCGACGATTGAACTGTGTCCCCAAGCTTGGTATTTGGAGTCCGGGTTTCGAGCGGGAGATGCAGTCACCACGTAGCACTATTGAGTGCCCGCGCCCCGGGATAGACCAAGGATAACGAACAAAAAACGAGGGTACGGCAATGCGCGCGGGGCGCGGTGTCAATAACCAAGCGAAAACCAGGATATGAGGCGACGTGTCGAGACATAACTGGACTAGGCCCAAGGCGGTTTCAACCTGCCAGATCATCCAGGAGCGAATGCCAGCATTATGCAGTGACAGCGGAGCACGCGGGAAAAAACAAATGAATCATGTGTTGGTAGGCGCGTGCCTTCATCCTTCATTGCTGTAGATGCCCCGGTGCTCGTAAGACACACGAAAACCAGAAGCCTGCTCGCGCCGCAGAAAAAATAAATCCAACTCGACGGTTTCGTGCTAATGCCCGGCCTGTGAACTGCGCCGCAGGTATATTTCGACTAATCAGAATACTGCGTGCCACCATTCCTACCTGGTTGTCTAGAGCACGAGCCCTTTGCAAGAGTTCCCAGTGTGCCGGCCCGGTGGTCATATTGAAAGCCCCTGGAAAGCACAGCAGTACGCTTCCCGCCGCCCGCATGGCCATGCTGAGCTCCGGGAAGCGCATGTCGTAGCAGATCCCTACCCCAATTGTGCCGAAGGGGGTCTCCACCGTGGTGATGGAGTCGCCTGGACTCAGCGTGTCAGATTCTCTGCGAGAGGGGGACGGGCGCAGCATTCGGGGGCAGTTGGAACGATTCAAGAGTCTGCGCTGCTGTTGGTGTGGCGGTGTGGTCGGAGTGTTGGGTGTGTGCTGTGTTTTCGTCCTATTTATTATGGCGACAGTCCCCCCATTTTTCGTGGTGAGACGTGTCCTACACTTTTCAGCGTATGTAGAGTACTACACTTTTCAGTGTATCTTTTCGTACAACTACTTCCATCCAGGGTCACACAGGAGGGGGCAAACACCAGGGCTTTCTTCTTCTTTTTATTTCTTTTCGCGCCCCACCTTCCTCCTGCGGTGCGTGCTGAATTTTATTTTTATCCCGAGAAGGGTCCAGCCGTCCCTTTCCCTCGTCAACGGTGCTAACGTCGAAGTTTGGTACTCACGAGAGCTTGTCAGCTGTATTTCGCTTTCACCCACAAATTTCGTAATTTTTTCACCCCATGGGGATTCGCACTCACGACCTCTGCGACTAGCGGATAACGAGGATACCGTTAGACCACCGGGGCGACCTGGGTATGATGGGGACGAAAAATCAGGCGAAAGCGACTTTCCAGGGTCCTGATTATCCAACGCCCACGCGCAAGGCCACCGGAAAACAAAAACCCTTGGAGTGCGAACCACTGTCGTGGGTGCCGCAAAGCGGGGTAGCAAGCAAGACACACGCGTACGTTGCGCCACCGCCCGCGCGAGAGAGAGCGCAATGACGAACGCTCGTGAGCAGAGCGCCAAGACTCTCACTTGAACGTGATGCCCCCGGGCACGTCGATGTCGAACAGGTGCACCTTGCGGTGCTTGGCCGCGATCCTCCCGCTGGGTTCCACGATGATACACGTGTTGTAGACCCCGCCGTCTTTCCCCGCCTCTGGCACGGAGCCCCCGACGAGCCACACCTTGTTTTCCGCGGCGGCGCGGCAGAGCATAGCGGCAGAGGGGCTTTGCTCCGCCGACGGCATTTCTGCGGTGGTTTCATCTCCCTGAGGGTCGGGCACTGGCTCGGCGTAGACGGGGAAGGACGCCGTGTCGTATGGGCCGTTCCAGCACTCTGGTAGGACGACCACCTTGAGCGGGGGCAGGATGGGGGGCGGTTGTGTGTGAGAGGGCACAACATAATGTGAGGAGGTCAGGGCGGGCGGTCGGGCGGGCGGCCGGTTTTACGTTCGTGCATCTCGACAAGACCCAGGCTAGATCAGATTTCTAACGGCACGGTGCTATCGAAGACCTTGAGTCGTGGCTGAAACAGCGGTGTGAGTGCGGTTCGCTGTGTGCGTGCCTCCTTGGGCAATGCTTTCTTTTTTATTCGGGTTGAGTCGAGGTGAAACGCGGTTCGAAACGGGGTTTGCTCTACATAAACTCACGTCATGTCATACTCAGCACTAGACCGATTCCGCCAGAACCAGGGGGGCACGATATGGTGCAATGCATACACAACGCATTTTCAAAAAATCTACAAAAAAATTGTAGCACGCGTCTCTTAGGTGCAACACTGCAGCTCTTCTTGGTCCTTCGAGAGAAAATTGGGCCATGAGTTCCATCTTTTCTTTAATCTTGGGTCTAATGCTTGATGTTGGGCCAAGATTGGCCCAAGACTGGCTGAATCACTGTTTTCGGTCACAGCGTCTTCCGCCAGATCTTGGTCAAGATATGCCCAGAGCTCAAACGTTGCCCTTCCGAATGAATCTTGGCACCAAGATGCGTCAATTCGAGCTTGTGGACAAATCGTCGGAGCAACCTGACCAGTCTTTGGTGGGTGCGGCGAGACTACGAAGGCTCGTCAAGCTTGTCGTCCACATCGCTATGGAATCTGCATGTGGCACATTCGCAAGGGCCTCCAAGGCACCCTGGCTTTGCTGCGTCGACGCTACGCATGGCAAAACGACCAAGACGCCCAAAACAAAACAGTTGCCCTGGCTTGTGCCGCGCGCGTCCTCAACAGAGAGAGCACATGTCCAAATTGAGAGTGGGCAACACCCATGTACATCTCTCAATCCGTACGTGACTCCTGGAGGCCAAACCTTTGATGCTGCTACCTCTACTAACTCTTATACTCGGATGCAAGTGAGGTGCTTATCAGGTGGTCGTGGGGTTCTTCTTCCCAGAGAAAAAATCCCTGACTGGTACCACGAACCATTCCTTGATCCATTATCAATTAGATGACAGCGCAGGAGGAACTTTTTTCCAACACAGGTCAGTCGTGTGCGACGTTTCTCTCTACTTGTTTCTTCTGCCTTTTTTTCTGCCGTTTGTTTCGCACAAAAACGTGGCACATAATCTCATCACCCCATACCCTATCCGCTTGCAACCGAAATACGCCCGTGAGTACAGATGACCTCGCCGAAGGTTTTAACTCCGTCCGCTTACTGTGAACCGAGATAAGCACCGATTGATTGCTTTCGGCTGTCGGGTCGAAGTACATTCTTTGCGTTGGAGATGGGATCGCCATGGAGCAATAATGCTTCTCTTCCCGAACAGACCGTGGCCAAGGTATTTTATTATTGCACACCATGTGGGCGCCCACCGCTAGTACCCACCCGCAGTGTTGAGGCCTGTATACAGCTATGGAAAGGACGACGGCTTCTACAACTGGCTGCGTCATGCCCAGTTTTCATCACACCGTGGCATGTTTTGTAGGCCAAGTGGCCCCGTTGCGTCTTTTCATCAACTTCAAGGAGACGAGAGGAACAACACACCGCTGGTTCAGCATTCAACACATGCTCGTAGTCTTTCTGTGGTTGTACTTGTTTTTCCTAACATGTTGCACATTTTTACTCATAGAGAGCGATACAAAACTTCTTCCGCGGTCATATGTTGGGAGCAAATCTTTGGTTGGAGAAAACGCAAGACTCTGTCCCAAAAAGATTGGTCTGATAAACTAGTATCTGAGACACCACGTAGAGCCAAACCCCTCAAGATCTGGTAATGACTTGATGTCCCCTTGCCAAAAATGGAACATTTCGCCTACGCGTCTGACAACAGCAATACTACTACATGCAGGATCAGACAATAATAGCATACTGAAAGGCGTACGCATACCGCAGACTGCCTAACGTACCACACCCGCTTTGACCGATGTTCAAAGGTCGATTACTCAGCCATAGCAGCAGTGACAGTGCCGAAAATGGTGGAAAGCGATGGAATCGTCTCATCGAGAGCTTTCCGATGTTGCACCATTCGTTATGGCATCCTCTCCGTCGTGGAGTAATCGGGCTTTGAGAATCGGCCCAAGGTGTGTAATACCTTACGCACCCCACGGTACAAGTACCGCTGTTGTGACGTGTGTCCGATTGCCAGTTCGTTCAAAAAGTCCAACCGAAGAAGTTAAGCGTTGTCGGTTTTGGGAGTTCCGCAAAAGAGGTCTGCCTGTCAAGGGGGGAGGGCTCCGGCGAGGAGCTGCACGCTTTTGTTTCAGTAGAAGGGGGCCCTCCATGTGGAAACCATCGAACACCCCAGATTTAGGTTTCAATCTTGGTCGCGCGCGCGCGGGGGGAGGGAGGCCTTATTTGTCTCCGGGGGGGGGGGGGGGGGGGGGG